>CAUYUJ010022570.1:267500-525000 GCA_963575745.1 Prorocentrum cordatum | reverse complement strand
GAACATTCAAAGGCAGGTTCTGCGCAGGCATCTTGGGAGCCTCATGGGGTCTTGGGGCCGTCCCGAGACATGGGCTAACTCCCTCTGCCGTGAATTGGGTTCGTTCATACAGCAAATCAGCATGTGTCCGACGGTCCCAGCATTGACCCCCTAACCCTCGAATTCAACCTCGAATTTCTTGCAGCAGACATGTTATGCGTGGCACATGCGCGCGCCTCCAGGCGCGCATGTCAAAACCATACGACATTCATTCTAGCAAACTGTCTGCGTGCGTGTATTTTCTCATCAACCTCACAAGCAGATTCGCCCAAATCATCGCCAACGTCATTATCATTGCTATCAGCTTCATCACCTTCGCCATCGTCGTCGTCGACATTGTCCCCACCGTCGTCATGATTCTCATCATCGTGATCGTCATTGTCGCCGCCCAGTCGATAACCGAGCGCTCCCCCTACTTGCAAAGTGCCTACTCGCAAACTTTTGAACAAATCACGTGCTTGCCTCCATATAAGGATCGTAGAAATCTCCGCGGCTGATCCAGGCCATTTGCGAGTAGTTCCTTCGCGAGTAGTAGGACGCGCTTATCTAGTCGCGTTGTACCAACAAGTTGCGGGTTGAAATTGCGGGATGATGGGTGGGTAGGATTGTTACACAAGCAATGGTGGTGGTCATTCGGGGGTGCGGTCAACATTAGTCGTACCACCAATGTTACACTTCGCATGTTGCATCGCATAGTTTGCACCTCCTAATGATTTACACCTTGCATGCATGGTTGCGCTGTGTGGGACGGACGCTTGCAACCATATTATTGACGATACAAACGTACCCTACAGAGGACACTCCACTCAATGCTTACGACAGGATGCTGGATTCAAACTGCACGTATGTGCGTATACGAGTATATCGGACGTTTTCTTTTGAAGGGGTTGTCGATGGAGCTGGAACTTCGACGGTCTTGTTCTTTGCCCTGTGTCACTTCGCATTGCCCTGTGGACTCCGCTCTGGCGAGGTCATTACCACCCCTGGCTTCTGGGACCGCCTGGTGTTCGGCAAATTGGCGTTGCAGCCTGGCCTTGAGCTCGAGGTGCTCGCCATGGAGGCTCCCCGATAGCAAGAGGGCGGGGCTGAGGAGGGCTCTTTAAAAATCGCGCGCGGGGAGGGAGAGACAAGGTCAGCACTTCCGATTCTTGGCTCTGGCGAGTCTTCATCTCTTGGCTTCCAGGGTGGACGGAGAGAGGAGCCAGCCTCAGGATACGGATGATCATTCGCGCTTCCGCTATCCCCACCAAGACATCAACACATGTTGTCCCGGCGAATTGTCGTGAGAGTTTAAGCAAAGAAGCATACAGCGAAACAGGGAGGCCAACATTTGTAAACTAGAGACCTTTGGGAGCCTCGCTGGACTCTCTCGTGGCTCTCCTGGTAGCCCCTGGGGCTCTCTGGGGGCTCTCTTGAGGCTCTCTTGGGGCCTCGGGGGTCCTCTCTTGGGCCATCTGGCTGGCCATCGGCTGACTAAGGGGGCGCCTGTAATCAGCCTCCTCCGCGGGTCTTCTCGAGGGGCTCGTGGCGCTCCTTTCTGCCCCCCTCGTCCCTGCTCGTGTTCAAGCTGCTGCCCTTCGTCCGCTCCTCCTCGTCGCTCTCGTCCTCCACTCCGTCCAACAATGCTCAATCTCGTTTTCGTTCGCGTCCTCCATGCGGTCATCGTTCTCGTCCATCGTCTCGTTCTTGTTCTCGTCCTTCACTCCGTTTCACCACTCCGTCCAGTCATTCCCCATCTTCTGAATCTGGCAATCTTGTCGTTCGTGTCCCGCCCCCCCCCCTCACTCGCCCGCCTCTTTGCCTGCACTCAATCGTTGTCAGCTCTCGCTCATGCCAGGTTGCTCGTGTTCGTACCCTGTCGCGTTCAGATGTATCCAAACTTTTTCAGATTCCATCCGAAAGGGAGGCGCCAGGGGGTATTGCACGAGCCCATTCGCGCATTGAATATCTTCATGATAACATCGTTGCATTGCGTATGGCATTTGGGCCAGCAGCCTCTGGAAAGAATTCTCGGGGCGTCGCGTGAGCTTTTGTGGAAGCTCTGTGGGGGTACCCTGTGTCCCTCAATAGTTCTGGGGGTACCTGTAGTCCGGGGGGGGTACCTATAGTCCGGGGGGGGTACTTGTAGTCCGGGGGGGGGGGTACCTGTAGTCCGGGGGGGGTACTTGTAGTCCGGGGGGGGGGGGGGTACCTGTAGTCCGGGGGGGGTACCTGTAGTCGGGGGGGACGCGCATGGGGGGGGTACTTGTAGTCCGGGGGGGGGGGGGGGCGGCATGTCATGCCTCAAAGCACGCGGGTGTATAGTACTTACGCGCGCGGGACCTCACTCGCATCGTTGCACACGACACGCCCGCGCGCACGCGCGCATGCACGCACAGACTCACACGCACGCGCACACGCTGGCCCAACGATGGCGAATTTCTTAGCACGCCTAAGTGAAAATGTGCGGACGCATCTTGGCGGGCCGCTTTGGCTTCCAGAGACTACGTAGCGAACGCGGGGGGGCTTGTAGTTCCGGGGGCTAGGGGGGTACCTGTAGTCCGGGGGGGGGGTACCTGTAGTCCGGGGGGGTTTACTTGTAGTCCGGGGGGGGGGTACCTGTAGACCCGGGGGGGGGTATCTGTAGTCCGGGGGGGGGGGGGGTACCTGTAGTTCCGGGAAGGGGTACTTGTAGTCCGGGGGGTACCTGTAGTCCGGGGCCCCAACACTATTGAGGGACACAGAGTAATTTTGGCGCTGGACGCTGAGTCATTTCAGCGTGACCAACGGGCCGCTTTCTTATTTCACCCTGCTCAGGCACCGTCTGGTGCAAGGCACGCCTGACCAAATCTAACCCGAAGCCGTATTGACGAATTGGTGCCCCCCAAACAGTGGAGAATCATTATTTCTCCGCGGTGCCCACCGCACAACAACAATGACGACGACGACGACGACGACGACGACGACGACGACGACGACGACTACGACTACGACTACGACTACGAGTACGATTACGATTGCCACTATGACTACGACTACGATTACGGTTACGATTACGAATGTAACCGCGACTACGATTACGATTATGATTACGAATGCCACCGCGACTACCATTACGACTACAACCACATCACGAATTCTTATCGCAATCTTCCTGAGATATGCTCGCAAATGCTGTCGCGTGTAGGGTAGAAAAGGGGAGATCGCGGGGGGGGGCCTCTGGCGTTCCTCATGGGAAGATGCACACAATAGGTCATTCTCTGGGAGGAAGAACCCCACACATTCTCCAGCCCGCCCAACAGTAGAGCGAACATAATCTCCACCGCGACGACGACGAAGACGACGACGAGGAGGAGAGGGGCGAGTCCATTCCCTGCCGACAGAAACAGGGGATGGGGGGAGCAAAACTAAAGACCTCCTGAGGTGAAACCAGCTTGGAAATCGCAGTCACCAGGGGGGAGGGGGGAGGAGGAGTCTGCCGGCACCCCTTTTTTGGTTCGCGTGTTCCCCATTGTCCACGGCAGAGAATGGGTCCCGAACCCTGGGTTGCGATCACCTCCGTTTGACGGAAGGGGAGGGAATATCTCAGACGCCGAGCCCCAAGGGGTCGGCGAATTGATTGTCTTAGCTAAAGTTGGTTTATCTCACCGGGTGCGTTCCACTACTCGCAAAGTGCCTACTCGCAAGCGTCCGAAGAAAACACACACGCTACCCTCCTTGTAGTGGATCGTGAATGCTCCGCGGCGGATGCAGGCCATTTGCGAGCAGTCACGTTGCGAATGGTGGAACGCGCTTGTCTATTATCCATTGAAGCGATATGATAGGATTGAGTTGCGTCGTTCGGAAAGGGGGGGGCCTTGGCAGTAGCAGCCAAGGCTGGCGCGCATGTCGCCTCTACTTCCTACTTCCCCTCTGGTCTCCGTTTTCCCGTCGTTCTCCCCTCCCTTCCAAATCTGTCCGTTCCTCCCCGCTTCCTCCATCCTGTTCCCCTCCTCATCCCTCCTCGTCGCCCCTATTCCATACTCGCCATCCCTGCGTTTCCCCCTCGCTGCATGCCCCTCCTCCCTCCTCACCCTTCTCGTATCCCTCTCCATGCAAAGAAGCAGGGAAGGGGGAGGATAGGGCGGGACAGAAGATAATACTGGACCGGGGGCAGGAGGCGAAGGAGTGGGAGGGAGATCATTTCTCCCTTTCTCTCCCCCCCCCCACCCCCCCCCGACGTAGAGCCACGTCCTCCCATGGATGAGGGGGAGGAGGCGGAGGCGGAGGCGAGCGACAAGAAGGAAGAGGAGGAGGAGGAGGAGGAGGAGGAAGAGGAGGGAGGAGAAGGGGTGGGAGAAGGGGTGGGAGAAGGAGCCCGTTTCTTCGTCCCTTCGCCACCGCTCTTCTCGGGCAATGTGCGACCCGATCGATCCGATGCAGTACCGACCTCGGCCGGCCCGCTCCAGTCTGATGCCGATGTTCCGACGACCCGACCGCGTCCCGAGGCTCGCAATGGGGGGGCGCTGTGCGCCCTGGCGGGGCCGATCCGACTCGACTCCGAACCCGTGCCGATGCAGGCTGATCCGGCTTCCAGGCTCGAGGTTGACCGATGTTGCCCTTCTCCTCCTCCTCCTCCTCCTTCTCCCCCTCCTCCTCCTCCTCCTCACCCTCCTTCTCCACCTCCTCGGCGGTAGAGACGAACAGACGTAAGAGTGACCTTTCGCCTGAGTGACCTCTGGTGCGGACCCCCCGATCGCTGAGCGCGAAGCGGCAGCAGTGGCTCCTGCGCCTAGGTTTGGTCCCCCCGGGGCCCCCCCAAAGCTGCGCACCAAAGGTCACTCTTACCCAGGGTCACTCTTACGTCTAGCCGACGGTAGAGGGGGGGACAGCTCAGGGGGGGGAAGCGTCTGCTCGGAATCGGCGATATACATCGCCGATGGATTAGCGATAGGGCCCCGGATATAAAATCCGAGCGTTCCTGGGCGGGGTGGGCTATCGACTATCGGGACACTGTCGGCGATCAGAGGGCGATTGGGCGTCGATGCGCTCCCCACCCTTAGGGGAAACCAGAAGGTACGATGCCGCTCCTCCCTGGACCTCTCCCGGGGTGCATTCTGACTAGAATTTCGAGGCGAATCCAGCAGTGGCGACGAGGGCCCTCCATGAGGCCCCCAAAAGGGAAAACGAGGGAATGGCTCAGCGGTATGGGTGCCTTTTCTTCCTCCGACCCCAAAGCCTGTCCCCCGTACCCCCCACGCTGCCCCTGACCCAGGCCGTCGCGCTCGTGGGCGTCCGCGGCATCCTCGAAGTGGTCCTGCCCCTGGCGGTCTCCGCGGTCGGTGCGGGCCCCATCCCTGCACTGCCACGGGGCGGGGGGGGACGTCTCCGGCTCAGCCGCGCGCGGCTGCATCCAGGGCCCCCCGGGGCTACGGCATTGCCATTGCTGACCGGGACTCTGAGAACTCTTCGCTCTTCGGCGGCGAGCGGGGGGGGTCGAATGCACGTAAGAGTGACCCTTCGCCCGAGTGGCGCTTGGTGCGGGATCCTCGGGTCTCCCCGATGGCTGAGCGCGATGCGATAGCAGCTGATTGCGCGCTTGGATTTGGCCACCTTGCGCCCCCTTAGTCCGCGCACCAAAGGTCACTTTTGCCGACTCAGACGGGCGGCGGGACTTCTCTGAAACCATCGCGCTTGCTGAGAAGTTCTCTCTGTCTTCGGGGAAGCCGTAGAAGACTTCTCAGAAGGCCGGGTGACCTCCGAGCCTTCTGAGAGGGCCCGCCCCTTCTCGCTTCCCCCCGGGCTCGCCCCCGAACTCCTCCTGGGGAGAACGAAGAGTGGGGAATGCCTGGAGCCACGCCTGCGGTTTTCTGGGGCGCGCCAGAGTCCTGGTGTATCATTCGGCGGATCGCGTGATCGGCCCCTGATGCAGTCAGTCAGCGCCACCGAGCACGGGCTCCCAGACGCGGGTACCTCGGCAGCCCGCCAGAAGGTAACGGAGGAGACAACGGCAAGAACGCGGCAGAAACGTGCAGCTTTCGCGCGGGACGGTGCACGGAAGCGGCGGGAGAGCGCCCCTCCTGCTGAGTACCCATGCGGGTGGCGCCGATGCGCCTGCTGTGGTCCTGTTGGAGATCGCTCTGCGATGCGTGTGGCCCTTCGCCAGAGTGGCCTTTGGCACGCAGCCTTTGAGGGGCGCGGGAGGGCCAGGCCCAATCACGCAGGCGGCTGCTGCCGCTGCGCATGCAGAGATCAGCATGTCGCGCGCCAAAGGGCTCGCTCGCCTAGGGCCACTCCTGCTTGTAGCTGAATCCCCCCCTGTCAGCGTGAAGAAGCAGGGGTGGGCTCCCTGTCGCCTCCTCTTCCGGCTGAAAGTGGGGCGTCGATCCGCGCACAGGGGGCCTTGCCCACGATGGAAAGACTGGTTGGCCACTGTGCGAAACGGCGTCTTTTGACGCCCAGAGACGGCCTGAGGAGGATGTGGCCAATTCAGATTCAGGTCGGAGTCGGGCCACCTAGCATGTGTTTTCCGTCGACCGCATAATCCCGCATAATCCTTCTCTTCTCCGCCCGACTCTTTCTACATTCTGACCCCCTCCCTGTCTTGTCCACCTCCTCTGTCCTCCTTCCCCTCATTCTATCATGTTCTCCTCTTCCTGCTCTCCACAATGGCACCTCTGCACATGATGAATACTGCTCTCCTCTCTCCCCATGGCCCCTGTCGGAAGATGGCTGGTTCTCTCCCGTACCGTTTGGTACACAAGATTGGACCAAGGTGATGTTTCCTATGGTTGTTTAAAATTCGATTGTTTTCGGTGTTTCAGAATGGTGCTCCCGCTACTGTGCGGGCCTCATTTTCAGATCGGCGTTTTGCTCCCGTTGTTCATATTGGCGCTCTCGCCCCAGCGCGGACCTGTTGTGTTTCTGGGTTCAAGTCCTTCATTATCGTTGTGGGAACCCTGATTTCCCCTCCTCCCCATTCTCCTGGTCCCTGGTCCTCCTGCTACTCCCGCTCCTTCCACTCCAGTTCCTGCTGCTGTTCGTCCTCGCTCTCCTTCCACATCCTCTTTTCCTCCTTTTCCTCCTGCCGATCCTCCTGGTCACCCGCCACGTCCTCCTCCCATGTACGCAGCTCATGGGGTCTCTTTGGGAGTTTCAGGTCGGCTACGACACGCGTCCGCGGGCACAGACAAATCAGCGCTAGAGAAGGGATGCGAGATATGGATCGGATGTCAGACGTGGTGCGAGCGCACCTGGCTTGCCTCGTCCTCTATCCTCCCCTTCCTTCCCCCTCCTCTCACTCGTCCTCTCCTTCGTCTTTCTCCTCGTCCTCATCCTCGTCATCCCCTCTGCTCCTGTCCCTTCTCCCCTCTCCCCTCCTCTTCAGGCGTGGCCATCACAATCGTCATCCTAGACAGCTTCAACCCCTCGGAGCTCGCGTCGGAGCTGGCACGCCCCTCAGAGCGCGGCGACGACTGCGCGC
This sequence comes from Prorocentrum cordatum, assembly GCA_963575745.1. Lineage (NCBI taxonomy): Eukaryota > Dinophyceae > Prorocentrales > Prorocentraceae > Prorocentrum > Prorocentrum cordatum. Next base: position 517,520 of record CAUYUJ010022570.1, on the reverse strand, counting down.
AGGGCCCCACGCACAGAAACACACAGACAGACAGACAGACAGGCAGACCGACAGACCGACAGACCTACCTACCTACCTGCCTGCCTGCCTGCCTGCCTGCCTGCCAGCCTGCCTGCCTGCCTGCCTACATACATACATACATACATACATACATACATACATACATACATACATACATACATACATACATACATACATACATACACACACATACATACACACATACATACATACATACATACATACATACATACATACATACATACACACATACATCTATGCATACATACATACATACATGCATGCATGCATGCATGCATGCATGCATACATACATACATACAGCATACATACGCCTTTACATACACTCATGCATACATGCAGACATACATACGTACACACATACATCCATGCAAACAAACATAACTGCATATATACCTACGCGTACATACATATACACATACATGCATGCATACATACATACATACTACATACATATACACACAAGCACGCACGCACACACACACACGTGCACATACACGTTCACTCGGGTCTCCATCGGGGATCTTCCGTTTAACTTGGAACGGTGCAGAGTAGATTAGCATGGTCCTTGGGCAAGGATGACACGCACACATAGAGAAGTGGATCCAGTCCCTCGGGCCACGAGTAACATAAACATATACATACGCACACGACACACACATACACAACCATACCGTGCACTATCCTGACTCGTCCTCCTCTTCCTCCCATTCTGCACCTGCCCTCGCCTTCCGCCTCGCCCTACTCCGCTGCCTTCTGCTCCTGCTCTCCTGCTCCTCCTGATGCCGCTCCCGCTGCTGATGATTTTCCACCCCCTCACCAGGGATGTGTGTAGCGAGCTCTCCGGTGATGGGCAGTACCCTTTTGTTATATTCCTTTCCCCTCCCTTCCCTTCGTTTGCCACGTCCTGACCGCCTGCCCAGGCAGTTTCGCTCTGCTCTGCTCTCTTCCCTTCCAGCTTCCCCCCAGCTCCCTTCCCCTCAGCTCCCTTCAAGCTTCCCCCCAGATCCCTTGCCTTCCAGTTGCGTTCTCCTGCCCCCCCATAACCACGGGAGCCCAACTCATCGGCGGGCGGAACGCGGCGGCCCAGGGGCTTGAAATTGTGGAGAGGTGGACTTGAACGCGAGGGCCCCTTCAACGAGCTGCACTGTGCGCAAGGTGTGCTGGAGGGCAGGCAGCATCCGCGGTGCAACGGCCCAACCACGGAGGTGAACAGGTGCAGATTGACCAGTTGGCACCGCCGTTGTTGGAGGTGCTGATTGTCCAAGGTCTCGAGCGACAACGTGAACTCAAGCTTGGGGCGAAATGGTTTGAAGACCCACAGCTTCGAGTCTCACTCTGTGCCGTGACAGTGTCGAGCAAGAGCTTCGTTCGCCCTACATAATGATGCCTTGGGCGTTGTTCAATCGGTCTCCCATTCGGCGCATTGAAAGTTATTTTTATGTTAGCGCTTTTATGTTCAACAAAAGCTAACATTGCTAACATAACACCTTTGCTTGTCCGTTCGTGTTCTTTGATCAGTTTTTTAAGATCAAAGTGATTGCGTTGTTTTATGTTCAATTCACTACACGTGTTCGATTCCTTGTCGTTGCGTCTAGTCCTCCCTATAGTACGTGCGTTGCTTGTGATTAGTTTGCCCTTCTCTGGCCCTTGCTGCTGGCTGGTCCCAGGGCCTCCGGGCATGGTTCGCGTAAGTGTTAGACTGGTGTGAGCTCGTGTGCTTGCGTTTTTAGCTCGGCGCACTGATCGCGAGGAACGGGAGAGCGGGAGCGAAGACGGCAGGGAAGACAAGGAGCAGCCTTCGACAAGCAGCCTTTGATCCACAGCGACGGGTCTACAACCGTTGAGACAAATATGTTCAACACGCAAAACAACATAGCGCTTCTTGGCGTTTTCAGCCTGTCAGGAGCCCAGAGTACAAAACTGTTTTTTGTATGCAAAAACAAAGCCAAAAAAAACACGCCTAGGGCGTGCTCAGGCGAACCGAGCCCAGCAGCCCGGCAGCCCGAAGTACAATCGGGGCCAGAGGTTCTGTATCATGATCTGCGCATGCGACGCGGAGTGGACGCGTGACAGCGCAAAGAAGACGTGGTATGTTGCGGGTGCGAAATGTGATTGCGGGATGGCGAATGCACCGGCTCATCGTCTCGTTGAAAGCGACTGTCCTGCAGTTCAAACGGCACGTGAGCAGAATCAGGTCAGCGCGCTTTTCCCATGGAGCACTCGGGATAGACCAGATGACATGCTGCTCCTCAGTGTCTGTTCCACCTTCCGTGATGACGACTTGCCGCGAATGAATGATTGTACGCAGACGTGCCTCGTGGACATCGGTGGCAATGATGTCGACTCCACTCCCGAGGCGATGGTACAGCAAGCCGCAGGACGCGAGGTTGACTTCGCGGAGTTCGCCATATATGGATTTTGCACCAAGCCGCCTCTGACCGCACTTCAGCATGCAGGATGGTCGGTGACGCTCTTAGGCCATTTCCCATTCAGGCCGTCAAGTACAATGCATGCAGCTGTCCCAGCTGAATTGCCAAAGACTTCTGCGATGACTGGATACATGGCATACGGTTTCACTGGACTGCTGGCAGATCGACGGAGCGGGTGCATGCTAATTTCATGGAGGAACGCGGCGGCACAGACGGTCGAGCAGCGTGAGGCTGTCAATTCTTCGTGCTCCCGGGTATTGGCTTTTGCAGATTCCATGCCTGTTTCCGGTACATCACGCAAGCTCTGCACATTCAGGGCCACCGCTTTGGTCAAGGGCACGCGCATCTGGGCGACGACATGCGGGGGATCACGAACGCCAGCTGATGCGCAGATCGCCTTGCGAAGGTGGCATCCGACATGCAGGAGCATATAAATCATGACTGTCATGGGAAGCTTGATGAAGGGCAAAAGCGTTGCAATGAGCTAGCCGGATTAGTTGTGCATGCCCTTCCACTTTACGAGCAAGACGAAGAAAGGTGAGCTAGGGCGACCACGGGTCCCGCAAAGCCTTGCAGCACTCCCACGCAAAGTTTGCGCCAGTGAGTCGACGCGGATCTAGGCCAGCCGTGCTCGCGGTTGCAATTTCCGCCGAGGTGAGGAGGGGGTGATATGACGGGGCATCGAGGCACTCCATTTGTACTGTCGATTTATTTCGTGGGAATGCTGGGCCACAAGCTCACCGCCGTCAATCAGAAAGAAGATCTGACTGCTGCATGTGGCGACACAGTCTTTGCGCGCGTGGGTCGTAGAACTTGGGCCCAACAGACGAGGGGAGTCAAGCTGAGAACGTAGCGCGCCCGGCCAGCGTCGGAAGCATCATAATTCTCCACCTCCCCCCGACAAGACATTCAACTTTGCAGGAAGCTGGCCAAGTGCATCGATGCCACGGTGCACTTGCGACTCGCCGCTGCAGAAGCAACGCAGCGAGTCACGCCCGCCACCTCGATTGCCCGATCTGGTCCAGAATGGCCGTGCCCTTTCGAGGTGCGCATGGCGGTGTTGCGTGAAAGGATCACACAAAAGGAGCTGAGCGGACCGCTCTGCTGGGCAAAATCGTGCTGCCCAGCTGGCTACGGCAATGGGTTCGAGTTCGGCGAAAAGACGGAGTAGTTTGTCGATCTCATCGCCACTGGCGCTCAAGGCAGCACACAAACATCTGTAAATAACAGCTTCTGCTACGGCGGGCAGAAAACACCAAGGGTGTCAGCTGATGCGGCCACCAGAAATTCGACTTCGCGTTTCTCTTCCAAGAGAATGGACGGCGCGCGGAATCCAATCAGCCGCTTCGGAGACTCATCGCAACATCAAGTCGGAAGGGTGGCCCAAGTCATGGGATGGCCCCCCGAGCTAAGTCGGCGACGCCATCGGTCTGGAGTGCGATGCCAGAATTATTCCACGACGCGCGCGCTCCAGACCACTTGAGCTCCGAGGAGTTCGACTTCGTTCTCTGAGGGGGCGCGCGGTCAGCAGCCGCGCGCGTTGCCGTTCGGCCAGCTACTGGCGGCGTGGCCGCCGAGCTTGGCCTGGAGGCAGCATCGCTGCTCTCGGTGCTGCTTTCATCCCATTCCTTCTGCGAGAGCGGGTGGGGGAGGTAAAGGAGGGGCGGGAAGGGGGGGAGGGAGGAGTACATGGAGGGACGGGGGGAATGGGGTGGGGCGGGAAGGGGGGGCGGGAAGGGGGGGGGGGAAGAGTGGGCGGAAAGGGGGGGAGGGAGGAGCAGGAGAAGAGGCGACCACAGGAAGAGAGCCCTGGCCTCCGAGGCCTCCCCCGCCCCCCCCCCCCCGTGTCTTGGCCTCCCTGGCCTGCTTGCCCCCCCCCCCCCCCCGGGCTGCGGACTGCATTGTGTTCGGCGTCGTGTCGCCGCGCCGTCGCGGCCCTGCCTTGGCCCCCCCCCCTGCCTTGGCTCCCCCCTCTGGTAGCCCGGGCCTCCGTGGCCCCCCTCGGCCTCCCTGCCCTGGTCCCCATACCCATCCCCCCCCCCTCCCCTCCCCTGCCCTTCCCCCCCATACAGGGCTTCGACTGCTTGGTTCAGAGGAGGAGGAGGAGGAGGAGGAGGAGGAGGAGGAGGAGGAGGAAGACGAGGAAGAGGGAGAAGAGGAGGGGAAGGAGGAGAAGGAGGAGGAGGAGGAGGAGGGAAGAGGAGAGGAGGAGGAGGAGGAGGAGGGGGAGGTGGTGGTGATGGAGTAGGAGGAGGAGAAGGAGGAAGAGGAGCAGGAGGAGGAGGAGGAGGAGGAGTCGCCGTGTCGTCGTTTTGTCGTGACGTCGTGACCTGCCGCGGCTCCTCTGCCCTGGTCTTCCTGGGTGGCCCTGGCCTCCCCCGCCTCCCGCGCCCCTACCCCGTCCCCATCTCCCCTCCCAGGTTTTCGAGTTGCTGTCGTATCTTGCGCAGCTGCGCTTTCAAGCTCGGGGCCACTAGTTCTCGTGGCGGCGGCCGTGGTCGTCGGGTCCTTTCGGCCTGGCCCCGTGGCGCGGGGCTTTCCTTTTCGTCTTCGTTCGCAGCCCTGGCTTTCTCGGACCTCCCTGACTTCCTTGCGCTTGGACCCCACGCTTCTCCTTTCCCTCGCGGCTCCCTCGTGCAAGCGCCAGGGCATGCGCGCCACTTGTTAATCCCAGGGGGCGGCGCCGAGCGATATCGTCTACGTAGCTCCACGACTAATTTATGAATTGAATGTTTCCGCGGGAAGTAGAGCAAGATGAGTGGAATAGAAGTTCTTCTTGTGTTATCATCAAGGCGGGACCGTTCCAGGGTTCTCATCGGCGCCACGCACAATTGAGCAATACAATAGAACCATCGAAACCACAGGTCGAGCGTAGTCGACGACAATGACGGCGACGACGACCGACGATCACGACGACGGACGACGACAAAGTGCTGCGGATTCCCATTGGGGGGTATTCCCATTGGGGGGGGCAGGGGGTGGGGTTGCGTGGGCTCGCCGCCGTAGTCGATAACGACGACGACGATGGTGATGGCGATGCCCCATGAGGGTTTGGCGGGGTGCTGCGTGGGCCCGCCGTTGTCGCCAGTCGGTCGACGAACGACGACGACGATGTGGCGCCCCAGATGCTCTTGGGATGGGGGTGATGCGTGGGCGCGCCGTTGTCGACGACGACGACGTCGACTTCGACGACGACGACGACGACGACGACGACGACGACGACGACGACGACGACGACAACGTCGACGTCGACGTTGACGTCGACGTCGACGATGCTGCCGCGCGTTGTGGATGCCCCATGGGGAGGCGGGGGGGGTGGCTGCTGCTGCGTGGGCCCGTCGTAGCCGGTCGACGAACGACGACGACGACGACGACGATGACGACGACGGCGACGACGACGACGCGCTGCGGACGCTCCATGGGGGGGGTCGGCGGGTGTTGCGTGGACCTGCCGTAGTCGGTGGACGAACGACGGACTATGAAGACGCGCTGCGTATGTCATAGGAGGGCTGGGGTGCTGCGTGGGACCCCCGAAGGCAACAACGACAAGGACGATTGAATCCGATTGCAATCCGATTGTATTGTTCTTCGAATATTTTCGAAACTCTGTCGGGATGCGATTGGAATCCTTTTGGGGTCCTGATGGGTCCCAGGAATCCGATTTGAATCCCATTCGGATCCTACGGGGATCTTATTGGAGTCCGAGTGGGGAATTCTTGCGATCCAGTTGGGTTTCTATCAGACAGTTGGATCCTCTTGGGATACTCGTGTTATAGGAAGCCATCGGAAACCATCGAAAGAGAGATAGAGAGGAAATCGGAAAGAGAGAGAGAGAGAGAGAGACAGAGGGAGGGAGGGATGGCGAGAGGCATTGCAACATGCGAGGGACTGCGACCATGTAGATCCCATGTGGTACCACTTGTCAACACATTGCTTTTAGACCAGGGAATATCCCCCCCAGCCCGCACCGACGGCACTGTTATAGCACAAGAACTGTCACAGAATAATTTCCGCGGGGAGGAACAGAACAATACCGAATTCGATTGAAATATTGATGGGGTCCAATTGGAATCCTAATTGAGTCTGATTGGGATCTGATTGGAACACCATTGGGATGCGATGCGAGTCTCGTTGGAATCCTTAGGAATCCTGCTGAACTCCGATTGGGCTGTTTTTAATCCTGCTAGAAATCCGATTGGAATCCGATAGGGTTTTTACTGGGATCCTAGTTGGTTTCGATTAGAATATTGTTGAAACTATGGCTGGGATCTACTTGGAATCCGATCGGAGTCCTCGTTGGAATATGATTCGAATCCCATTGGGATCGAATTTGGATCTCATTGTGACCTTATTGGAATATGTTTGGAATTCGACTCGGATCTGATCGGGATCCTATTAGAACCTTAATGGAATCCGATCGGAGTCCAGAATTGAATCCGACTACGATCTGATTGGGATCTTCTTGGGATCTTACTGTGACCCTTGAGAACTCGATTGGATCAACATTTGGAATGCGATTGGGGTCCCATCGGTTTTGGAATTCCGGTCCAGATCCTATTGGGATCTTCCTGGAATCCTGAGGAGCCCTGAGAGGCCAGGGAGGTCAGGGCGTGGGGATCACATCCAGGGGGCGAGGACGATACAGCTTCGCCGAAAAATGGGGGTCGATAGTTGCCCCCCAAGGTGGAGGCACTCATACTCGGACGCACGCAGACCCTCAGACCTGGCCGCTCCTGTTGTGACGAGCGCACACAGACTCACACACCCATACGAACTTATGTTGACTCTTGCTCGAACTAGCTACTCATGCTGAGTCGCTGATACCTAGGCCCACCAGATTTCATATACACTCATTCCGAGACCCGCTCATACTCAGACCCACCTGTATACGGGTGCACTATTACTGAAGCCCGCTCCTACCCAGACCGACTCACCCTCGGACACACTCGCCCCCAGTTGTTCATATTCCAGTTTGCTTACATCCATATGCAGTCGTTCCCAGTCGCTCACGCTCCGTCTCGCTCAACCCAGTTCGTTCACATCCAGGAGCGTCATGGTTGGACACGCGATGAACTCATAGGGGACATCCGCGTGACATGCCTCATCCTGCACCGTTACTTGACTGCCCAGGCCCCGGGAATCCAGCTTACGGAGGCCCACATCCAGGAACAGCCGCGGGATCTGAACCGATCACGGCGTCGGCCTGGGTTTCGCCAGCTCCCTCTGCAGCGCCCTCCGAGGTGTCCCGAGGTGTCGTCGTCGTCGCCGCTAGAGCTCCCCTCGTCCTCGTCGTCGTCGTCGTCGTCGTCGTCGCCGCCGCCGCCGCCGCCGCCGCCGCCTCCGCCTGCGCCGGTCCCCCGAGGTGTCCCTCTTCGAGGCGGAGCCGCTCGCGGCCTGGGCCGCGACGGTGACGCTCGGTACCGCCTCCGGGCTGCGCGGGCTGGGCACCGCCAGCGGCGCTCGGCGGGTCCGCGCGCGTGTGCTGCGCGGAGGCCTCCCGGACGCCATACGGAGCGCCTTCGGCCCTCTGCGAGGTGCCCTGGGCCCCCTGCGAGGTGAGAAAAGGCTTCCTGCCAGCGTCCCGGGCGTCGCAACAGCATCACGGCGGGCATGCGTTCCCCTTCCGGGGGGCCCAGAGTCGTGTCGTGACGGACCGCGAGGTGACCTCGGAGCCCCAAGAGGCCTCGCCGCGCGGTCCGCCACCGCGCGGCTTTGGGGCCCTGGAGGCCCTCGTCGCCCGACACGTCCTCGGAGAACGACCCCGGTGTCAAATTGCACCAGCAACCAAACGACACCACCCCTCCTACGGTCCCATGGGGCTCAGCGTATTACCAGGAAATCCAGCGTGGGCTTTTACGTGGTACACGCTACGGCCCCCAACGAGCCGTACCGCAACGTGGAGGGCCCTGGGTGGGGTGGTGTCGTCTGTTCTCTGGTGGACAAACCGTGCGGCGACCCCCGCATCCCCGCTTGGCTCACCACGCGGTGGGGTCACCACAGCTTGCCTGAGGGCCCCCGAGTCCTCCGCCTCGGCCTCCACGGGCCGGCTCCTCGGGCCACGGGGCCGCTCCAGGGCGAGAGCTCGGCCCGCCCCAGGGGGGCCAGACGGGGCCCGGACGAGGATAGCTCCGCTCCACGCAGACCCCCTCGGACAATGAAAACGTCATGACGGGAGGTTTTTCAATGTCTTCGGCCTCTCCAGGCCCTTCCCGGGCCTCGGGACTGTCAAGGAACGACTCAGGATGAAAACCCGGTCCAGGGCAATGGGTCGAGACTTCCCAGGCTCGACGTAGTGGCAAAAATCAAGATGTCTGGGGTCTGGGCAGAGCGTTCGGGGACGCTCGCAGCGCGTTCTGGAACGCTCTGAGAAGGCCGCGGCGCCGGAGACATGCTCCAGAGCTGCGGGATCTCAGAGCCGCGGCGCCCGAGACATGCTCCAGATTTGCGAGACATGCTCCAGAGCCGCGAGACATGCTCCAGAGCCGCGAGACATGCTCCAGAGCCGCGACATGCTCACCTTCATTCGTATCCTCGTCCTGGCCTTCGTCTCACGGGGTGGGGCCCTCTGGAGCTCTGTGGGCGCCATGCCTCGCGAGGCTCTCCCGTCGCGGCGTGGCACGTCTGCGACAGGCCGGGGAGCCTCTGCCCGGAGCTGGAGCCTGGAGGGCCCTTCGCTGGCGAGGTGGTGGCCCTTGCAGTGGAAACCCATGCCAGGAAGCATCCTGCTTGCCTCCAGGGTGCCCTGGGTTTCTTGGGTTTCGCTGGTCTTGCCATGGGAAGCGTGACATTCCCACGCCAAAAATACATGGACATCCTGGGGTCTCAGGGTTGGGTTTCTTGTGGAAAGTTTCTTGTGGTCGAGCTCCTACTCTAGACCAACGACAGGGTCGGTTCCAGCTGACGCTCCCCTGACGCTCCCCCCCTTTCGGGGGCTCGTGGAGGGGGGGTCTCCCATGGTGAGACTTCGGAGCGAGCCCAGCTGGATGCTCGCGCTTCCTTCTTCCAGGGGCTGCTCAGAGCGTCTGCCCTCTGGCCCCCACCTCTGCCCCAGACCCAAGTTTGTTGACGCCTCCTCGAACGCTCTGGGCCTGGGGCGAGCGGCAGACAGATGAGAAGATGAGGAGGAGGGGGGGGGAGGTGAGCCCTTGCTCCCGACTGTCTTGCCTGTCTTTGTTCTCGCCGACGCGCTCTGCTGTAGTACCAGGGCCTAGCTTTTTTGCAGGATCGCTACAATCCGAGGATTCACATTGGCGCAACGGAGGTGAGCCCCGGGGGGTCGCGCGGTCGTCACAGTCGTCAGGCGAAGACGCCGCCAGAGCTTGCGGCTGCAGGTTTCCGCCGCCACAAGGGCGACGACCCCTTGCGGTGGGGGCGCGCTCGTCAAAATAATGTGCAGATGAGACTTCAGACCCGGGAGATATCCTTATCGGATGAGTGCGGCGGTAGTATCCATGGCCAAGCCTCACTGCTTGGCATCGCCTGGACGTGTGGTTTGTTTTTCCTCGGCGTAGACCATCGATGGTCATCCTGGATCATCTTGCGAAAATAAGCGCGCGAAGGCGAAACATGCGCACGGAATGGACGTCCGAGCGATGGCAAGTCCATGGCCAAGCCACAGTGCGTGTTCCACCAGCTTCCAGACCCTGAATTCTCTTGGGGCTCCTTGTCCAATGCCCTTAGAGTATCCGCCGTCACTCGGGCGACGAACCCTACGGTCGAGTTTGCTCCGTCGGCCGGCCCTGCTAAATCAAGGGCGCCCTCGTGTCCTGTGCCTGCCGTCTCGTTTCTGTACCCCACCTCGATCGGTACCCCCGCCTCCACGGCCACCGCCCCTCCCCCCACCTTTACGTCCGACGTGCGAGCTCCGCTCCGCGGCTCCAGGTCGCCTACCGTGCTCGGCTCCCGTGTCCGCCGTCCCCGACTGCGAGCACCCGGAGAAGCCTGCCACGGCCGTCAGGGACAGTGAGAAGTGCCCGCCGCTGCAGCACTTAGAGTGCGAGTCCCAGCGGAGCGACGCAGAAGACGGGGTCGTCGTCACCGACATTGGCGCGTAAGCTGCCCGCGTGAGATCGCGCGCAAACGCCCTCGCTTCAAATGTGGCGTGCCGCGATGGCGGCCTGCGCAAGCCACCGCGCAAGGGCGCTGCGTGATCTTTCGTGAGGCCCCTCACTGAACTGTCGCAGGCGATTCTCCTCCCCCAACCCCCGACTTTTCGAAGAAAAATGAAGCCCCTCGGGATACACCCATAAGGGGGCTATTCGGATGCACCTCCATCGAGCATGGGCGCCCCCCCATCGCGTATCCCAGGATTGGGCCCCAAATTTCCGGTTCACTTGGAAAAGCCACGAATCCTGGGATAGGGGTCGACATATCCATTGTTGAAACTGAGTCTCCCTCTCTGATGGCGGCGCGCTTCGGACACCAGACGCCTCTCCTCTGGCAGCGACGCCTAGGCACCCCCCCTGCGCGCGCAGCGCTGCGCGCGTGCTGGGCGGCTGCGGCAGGCTCTGGCCACGCCGGCGCGGGCGCTCGCGGTTTTGAAGCCTTACCGCGTGGCGCCCTCGTCCTCGGTCCCCGCCGCATCCGCCGCCTCCGCCGAGCATGTGGCCCTGCGGCGCCTGCTCGCGGCGCGCCGCGCGCGGCGATGGCGGCGCCGGCGCCTGCGACAGGGCGGCGGGTGGCGGGTGCTCGGAGGGGAGGAACCCAGGCAGACAACGTCTTGAAACTTAGAGGAGGAAGAGGTACCGATGCCGCTGCCGCTTCCCGGGCCTCGTTTTCCACGTTCTGGGCCGCCGCGGGGGCCCTCGTCGCCATGGCTGGATTCGCCTCGAGATTCTGGTCAGAACGCACCAGGGGAGAGGTCCGTGGAGCAACGGCATCGGCGCCTAGGAGGAAGTTTCTTATTCCATGGGCGCAGTGATTGGCATGTTGCGTAGCATATTGTTTGGCATATGCTTGGCATATTGTTTGGCAGTGCTTGGTACTGCTTGGAACCAAGGCCGAGAAATCATTGGCCCTGGGCCACGGAACCCAGGAACCAATACCAAGGAAATCATACCAGGGATCCAATAACCCAAGACCAAGGCACCAAGGAATGAAGACCCAGGAGCCTGGGGAAGACCTGACAGCGCAGGTCCCGCACTGGGTTCTTCTAAACGAAATAAAAGCTTTGTTAGTCAAAACCTACCTGGGGGAAAACAGTGCTTCACCTGGTGGCCTTCGCAAGGCCCCAGGCACGTCAAAAAGCGAGTCACGAGGAAACGCCGGCCCTGGGGAATGGTCGGGACTTCTGGGGAGCCCGTATTGAAGGAATCCGGACGTCGGGCGTCTGGGAGTGTATACTCCCACACAGATGCCCTTCCCCCTCGCCCTCTCCCTCTCGTGAACGTCTCCGGGGGGGGGGCGGGGGCCCTGCTGGCTGGCCGTCTCCGCGTCCTGCATCCTGGCCGTAGAACGCCAGGCTCCACCCCCCGCTAGGAGCGAAGCTGCTCGCGCGTCGCGCGCCGCGGCCTGGGCCAGAGCGGCTGCCCTTCTCCAGAGGGTCGGCGCGAGGGCGGGAGGAGGAGGAGGAGGAGGAAGAGGAGGAGCAGCGTAAACCCAAGAATCATCAACGATGTTGGAATAAACCATCCCTCCAAGCTCTCTCTTCATAGGCCCCTTACAACGGCTCATTTCAATTAATGGAACTGCCTCGTTTGATCGCTGGAAGACAACCGTTTGAAGACCCTGAAGCATGCCAAAGCATTGTTCTCGGGATTCCAACGCCACGGATCAACCAGACTAATGCGTCTTGACGATTCTGATTCGTGCCAGAAACCCATTCTAGGGACTTCAACACCGCGAACCAACGTAACTGTTACGCCCGCATAATCCTGAATCCTCACAAGACTCTAGTTTTAGTACGTTGATCATGGGAATCCGTGAAATTCTTGCAACTGTTAAAACGAATGCGCGCGGCGCGAAGGCGAGAGCCACATTTTGAAAACGGGTCACCCTCAATCCGTGAAGCTCTTGCAATTGTTTAAAACGAGTGGGCGCGGCGCTGAGGCGAGAGCCACATTTTCAAAACAGGTCGCCCTCAAGTCGTTAAACTCTTGTTGATGTTTAGAACGAATGTGCGCGGCGCTCATTTTGAAAATGACCCGCCCTCAATTCGTTAAACTCTTGCGGACGTTTAGAAAGAGCTTGCGCGGCGCTAAGGCGAGAGCCACATGTTGAAAACGACCCGCCCTCCATGTGTGAAGCTGTTGCCAATTTTGAAGCGTCGGAATCAGAGATGGTGAGGAAGTCTCCGGCGAAACGCCCAGCCCACCTTAAAAAGTGCCTTCGGGGTGCGACGGGGAGATATTATTTCGAAGGAGAACCAATAACGGAGAAGGAGGAGAAGGAGGAGAAGGAGGAGGAGGAGGGGGAGAAGGAGGAGGGCGGGCGGGCGGACAGCCTGGCGGAACCGCGGGTCGGAACCGCAAGACTAGATTAAAGAAAAAACAGTTAAGCTCGCCGCTCTATGCGGTCGTCGCTCTCGTGCGGCATACAGCAACACACGCACACCCAGACATTGGAGGGGGGCGTATCCAATGTTTTTCGCCCCTCGGCACGGCTTTTCGGAGGCCGCGTGCCCTCCCCTTCCCCAAACTCAGATCGGGTCAAGAACCTTGCCCGTCTTTGGATGGATCCCACGAGCCGTATATTTAATTATGGTGGCTTGTGAACTGCGGGTGGACGGGTGCTCTGAACGGCCTTCACATCTATCACCAAGGCCTCTCAGATTCCCGTTAGGAAGAATAGTGAACGCTGAGCACAGCGTGCAAAAGAGCATGCGGCCAGACTGCTCCATTTCATGGCCGAGGGCCCCGAAACGCTCTTGCAGCACCGTCGAGGGCGGTGCCTGCCCATCCCCCAGCTCGGGCCCCAGGACCCCCTCAGCGGCCTCAAGGGCCAGAGGCACCGCCCTCGAGGACATGGGGAACCTCTCCTCTTCCCGATGAGCGGAGACAGCCGTCGCTTTCCATCGCTGGAAGGTTGAGGGCCCGCAACCACTCCTGCTTCCTGCCTGCAGCTGGGCATGGGAGGCGGGCGTCTTAGCGTACATATTGCACACATTACAGCGCCATTCACCGAGCGCAGGGAAGTGGAACACCGTGTGCTCCGACAAAGCCAAGGAGTCCTTACTCTGCCTGCTTGGGGTCGGACGCACGGGCACGGCGGACGGGGCCGAGAGCTCCTGGGCCAGCCCCGCGATCGCTTGCGAAATCCCAGCAAGAAATTCAAAGATGAGCTTCGTGTCCTTGATATTCGCGGCCTGCCACTTTGCAAGTGTGTCCGAGACCGCGTAAGACTCCGAGCCAAGCCTAGCGAAGAAGTCGGCCCAGAGATTACCAAGGGAATGCATTCTCTCGGTCAGCGAGGCTGCACTGACGACATCGCCCCATTCTCGGTGGACAGGGGTCCACTCAAAAGTTGGGGTCGGGTCGTTGGCACCGTACACACCGAACATCATTCTCCACATCAGTGGGCTTCGCACCGCTCGCGGCCAAGTCCAGATCCCACGAAGAGCATTCGCGCGCAGCACTCAGGTGGTCGGAGACTACATGGGCGTCCAAGGGGCCAACCCGAAGCGCCTGGTAAATCGCAAACCGCTCGGCCCTGGGCACCGACTGGTGGCGCCCAGGGAGAGCACCAAGGACGGCCCGCAACGGGAGCCCACCAGGGCCCAGCTCGACCGCAGACCAGCCACATCTTCGCAGTTCGGGACCGGAACTGGCTGGCCAGTCCCGAACCGCCGGTGTAGATGGTCTGCCCCCGCGGCGCTTCGGTTGCCCCCCAGGAGCAGGCAGGGAGCACGTCGGGGACGGGGCCGAGGGGGAAGGCGACCAACGGGAGCCCGTAGAGGACCTCGAGGGTGCCCCAGAATTGAATTCCATCTCCAACCTCCATTTTTTCCCGCAACTCAGACCTGCGCTCCAGGACGCCGTCAGGGATGACTCCCGAGCGTCGGACTCCGACTAGGACCCCGCGAGGGCTCGACGCGACTTCAAGGAGGGGTCAGTGAGTCCACGTACGGTTGCACCATGGCCTGCTGCTGGCATCAAACCAGTCCTCCAGAGCATCTGTACTTTCCCTGGGGCACCGCGACGCAGTGCAGCAAGCTTTGGCGTCTGCGAATTACTTTATTCAGCCGAGCTCGCTCCTGGGCCCGCTGGGACCATCCAGAGAAAACCTCATTGCCGAGATTACGCATGTGGGCGTAGCTCCACAATTTGAGAATACCGCCGACGAAAACACTCTCGACGACGCGTTGGCGGCGGTAACTATAAAGGCGCTCTTGAGGATCTGCAGGATCAGTCCTAAGGAAAAACCTGTTCGCAGTTCCAACGTACCGCAGCAAGCAGAACATGGCACTCGCACAGTCACTTACCGACCCACTGGAAGCTCGACTCATCCATGAGGATTCGCGGCTGCACAGTTAGGTATATCCTGCCCATCTTGCTGATTACACGGTGCAGCAGCAGATGCACCATCGAGTTAGCGTGGTTGCAGCCAGCTAGTCTCCCTTGATGAGAAATCACACACCGCGACACAGAGCCGAACGCCTGCACAAGACGAGGACACCGATACAACGAGAGGAGCATCCAAATCATTCTCAAGGGATCCGCTAGCTCGCAAGCCTCCGTTAAAGGCCTGGCAACAATTATGCGCTCGTAGCATGTAAACATATCGAGGAACATGCTCACAGAGTACCCCCCCCGCCGCCGTCGCCACCTCCGCCCCCGCATCATGGTCGAAAGCGACGCCCGAGGAGCTAGCATCTGGCCCGTGGCCCCAGAATGCTGGGTGGCGGTGCGAGCGCTCCCGCGACTGCGAGATTGGCTTCCTAAGCTTACCCCACCGGCGCAGCAACGAATCTAACAGGGCAATGAGGCGGTGCCCGCCAGTCGGCTTGCCGAGCCGAAGCAGGCGGGTCTGGATGCGGTCTAGAGGCCACGAGTCCAGCCTCTCACAAGCCATGAAGAGGGACGCGAGGACCTCCACGCCGACGTCAGACACCTGGCACAGTGACTTCGGGTTGAGCGCGAGCTGGCCCAGAGCAGTTCTGGACGGGAAAGATGCGGCTGCCGACCGAATGTCACTCGCGGTGATAGGCGGCAGGCTGTCACACGAGTTCGCGCCCTGCGGAAGCGGAACAGCCGAGCATTCATGCCTATTCCAAATCTTATCCCAGTCACCCAGGCAATCGTCTGCGCGATGAAAGGGGTGGGGCCTCGTGGTGTCTGCAGCCATCTCCTGGAGCTCCCTGAACTTGGAAAACCTATGGGCTACGCCTGCACCGCTGACGAACGACTTCTCCGCCCAGGCAGACCACTCCACACTAGATTTAGCCAACAGCTCGTGGATCTTGGTGCTCGTGACGTCGATCAGGGCTTGAACCACACTGTCAAAGTTGGGGTCGACGATGCTCGACGGCACGTCGGTCACGAAAGCCCTGGCTTCAGCAGAGATTCGTTCAAGTACCCACTGGGTCCTGGACACCCTGCGCGCGAAGCCGTGGAGGAAATACAGCTGCTTGGACATGGCCATGAGATTTTCCTCGAAGTCTCCGTCGTGGAGGCTGGCTACCTGCGACAACAGCTTGATCCTGGCAGAACGCAAGTAGCGGAGCCAACGCGCCAGCGTCTTCCAGTCATTGAAGTCGGACGGCTCATTGGGGCGCGGCTCCTTGGCGTCATTCCACTAGCACCGAGATGGGCCTGCCCTACCGAGATAAGATTTGCGAGCCGAACTCTCCAAGATATCATTCCTGTCTAAGCCTCGGCCTCCAGACCTGCAAGCACAGAATCCCAGCAGGCTGTCAAGTCTTCTGGCGAGCTGGCGTTGTCATACACTGCTTGTATCATGCGCCACTCACGTACTGGAGGAAACGGACCGCAGCCAACTTTGGGAGTAATCGGAAGCGCGCGGGGCTCGACTGGTACTCTGCAGCACATGCTCCTCGGTTGGGTGGCTATCCACGGGGAGAAGGAAGAGGACGAGGAGGAGGAGGAGGAGGAGGAGGAGGAGGAGGAGGATTAGGAGGAGGAGGAGCAGGAGGAGGAGGAGGAGAAGGAGGCGGAGGAGGAGGAGGACGAGGAGGAGGAGGAGGACGAGGAGGACGAGGTGGGGGAGGAGGGGGGCGGCGCGAGGGCGGGGGGAGAAAAAATCGCGCGCCGCGCTGTTCTCGGGACGCGCGATGCGCGCGGGCCCTCTATGGCAGAGACCAGGCTCGGCCAAACCGGCTCCCCCCCCCACAAAAAAAAGTGTTCCTCCCCCAGAACCTATTGCTCCTCCTCCCCAAAAGATAGTATCGGTACCACTTGTTGTTGCCCCCCCTCCCCCTCAGGTGCGTGCTGGTCCTCGGCGGCAGTCGGCTCCCGGCAGCGCGCCGCAGAATGCCTCAGACCTCCAATATCATTGTCATGCCGTGGCCAAGACGTCGAGGGATCTTGTCGGCATGGATCATGGTCATGTCCCATGCCAGCCATCGCCGACTCGCGAGGACGTTCCACGAGTTGGCGACAACCGAGATGACCAAGATCAACACCGACGCTTCCGCGCTCAGTCTTGGCCGTGGTAATCCAGCAGCCGCTTTAGGGCACCCAGCGCGATCAAAAAACAGCCCGCGGCGAAGGTCTGGGAGCTGGGGCGGGATCGAGAGAACTGGGCCAGGCCAGGGCAAGACCGGCCTGGTGGTGCTCCGCGGGCGAGGGCGGGGGCGCCGGATGGGCGCAGGAGGGAGGACGGGAGCACGCTGCAGGAGCTCCTCCTCCTCCTCCTCCTCCTCCTCCTCCTCCTCCTCCTCCTCCTCCTCCTCCTCCTCCTCCGCGCAGAGAGGAAGGGGAGGACGGTCGGGGGCGACGCTGGGGGCTGGGTGGGGGTGGGGGGGGGCAGCGGCCCAGAGAGGTGGACGCATCGGGCCCAGGTCGCCCTCTGCTCGCCCAGCCCGCCCAGGAACGCGCGGGCCTGCAATGGGGGCCTACGGTCGGACCGCGGCATGAGATCGAGGTCGGTTCGGGGAGGGTGCCCTCATGTTCTTCGTGCTTGTCGGATGTTCCTGCGCACCCTGGGGAGGGCCCACCCGGCCCAGGAACGCGCGGGCCTGCCATCGAGGGCCTGTCGCCGATTCATCTCGGCGATGTGCCGCGCCTGTTCGAGCCCGATGCTTTGTCCGCCCCGGAGCCGCTGCCCCCCGACTTGCCATGGCTGAGGACGTGTGCGTTCTTTTCTCGGCAAGGACCATCGACCAGCATATGGGGGCATCTTGCGAACAACATGCACGCACGACACCGAAACGTGCACGGGGACTGGCCGTCCGAGCGACGGCGAGTGAAACGTTCCCCTTCCGAAGGGGCCTGCAGAACGGGGGAGCGGGAGAAGGCACTCTTCTTTTCCACGGCTGTCAGCGGCGTGCCCGGCAGGTGCGCCCACCCAGCTTGCCCTCGCACCCGCGGTAGTTTCTGATCCCCTCCCCCCCGTTCTGCAGGAGAGTTTGGTGTTTCCCCTGGGGGATGGCGATAAAATGAGGGGGCGGGGCAGCGACGGCTGCATAAAAGGGGCCGCTTAGGGCGGGGCCCTTGAGGGCCCGAGAAGGGCACCTTTCTTCCCTCCCCCATTAATCGCACCCCGCCAGTAGTTCGCGCCCAACTGATGCCATCGCCCGCACAACCAATAGGCCTCACCTCCTTCCACATCTGTCTGCCACTCTGGCCGAAAGCTCGTGCTACCCATGATCACACTTCGCCGCCAGCAGGCACCGCAGGGGGAAGAGGCCCATGTCTACGGTCCCTCGGCCAAGGAAGGCGGCCGCAGGGCGGGGTCAAAACCCACCTTCACCTTTGGCACCCTTCCACGGTGGCGTCAACTCCCCACCCATCCAAAGTGCTCCTCCCCCCGTCCCTCTCTCTCCCATTCTCGCCTCCCTCCCTCCCCCCCCTCCTTCCACCTGAGCCGCCGTCCCGGCCCAAGCTTGGGAGCAGCTCTTGCCAGGCAAGAGCAGCGCGCTCGACCAGGGACGTCAGCCAGACGTCGTTGCCCCGCAGCTCAGAGCTGCCATGGGGCGACCGTGGCCAGCACGGCTTCGAGGAGAGGCCGAGAAGCAGAACCATCCTGGCACAGACGAGAGCGAGCGGCATGCAGTCGAGCCCGCCCAGTGGTGCGAGTCACACCCACAGCACAGCTCTTGAGTTGTCATCACAGTGCCAGTACGGACGCCCGAAAGAGGTTCAGCCAGGTAGCGAATCTGTTCGAGTATCGGGATCGCCCGCGCCGACCTGTTCGACAGCAGTACAAACAGCGGCCGCCATGGCAGCAGCAGCAGCAGCAGCAGCAGCACAACTACCAGTACCGCTACAAGAAGACTTGGAAATGTCCAGCGTGCTCCTGTACCAACCCGCGGGGAGCTAAAACATGCAGACAGTGCCATCCAGACGACGTGCGTGACGTACATGGGCAGTCTTAACCAACGCACGGATGGAAGAGCTGGAAATCTCGGACACCATCTCGCCCATGGAGACAGAGACGCTCCACATCGTCCCAGCTTACCCCAACACCCGCGCCTTCTACGGAGCAGCAGCAGGAGGAGCAGCTCCCCATCATGCCAGCCAGCCCAGAAGAAACCATGGCCCATCGCCGCTGGCAAGAACTGCCATCTGACCCTCAACAATTGGGAGATTACAGACGTGCGCTCAGTGATATCATGAACGGCTTAGAACGGCAAATGCGATGCGCCACGGACCCGAACAGCCCAGGACCAGGCCCAGGCGTTCAAAGAGGAATCTGCAGTCCTACTCTGCCAGGTGAGGCACTCAAGGTCCCCGCTGACCAGCGTGAGCAAGCATATCCAGTTCGTCAACAGGTACAGGCGAAGCTTAGCGGCCTCCCAGGCCCGTTACACCGATTTGGAGATGAATTAGAGGCAGCTCAAGTACATCGCGAAGTGCACTGGGGGGCTCCATGGGCTACGCCACGGCACTCACTACAATCAGATATAGTCAATCAGCTCTTGTGGTCTCTAATCTACTTGCTCGGCTGCCACACTACTGTTGGTACCTCCGGTTGGCTCGAGCACCCACAACCAGCAGCATGGCAACCACGAGCCCCCACGAGCTCATATGGCGGCCCCACCCGTGACGACAGTGGATTTTGATCCGTGCATCCACCAGGACCAAGACCCCATTGCCATTGGCAGGATTCCTACGAGGCTCTTGGGCATCCATTTCCCCGGGCTCTATCAGAGGCTCCACTGCCGTTGCCCCCCACCCAAGGGGCACCCAACATACCCTTTTTGGACGAGCGTCTGGACGGGACTTTCAACACCAGCTGCAAGAAGATTTTCCCGCCACGGATGTGCCAGGGGCTTACCGAATCCATTTGTGAGCCAGTCGCCGCGACGTTTTGCGCAGCAGGTGCGACAGAAAGCGACTCTCTTCAGATGACGAGCTGCTGGCATGTTTTTTATGTACATGATGTGGATCACACTTCTCAGAGGAGGCACCCGATGTCACCCCAGCCAGACACAATAGCAGTGCGAAGCGTGCCGATGCAGAGATTTCCACATCCGTGGACCCCTTCTCAGAGGACGGACAGTATCCCTCGTGTGATCCTAGTCCTGCTCCGACTCCAGCCAGTGGTGAGGGCCCGCCCCCCCCCCCTCTCCTCCTTTAGCCCCCCAGCGGCCTCCGACGAGCAAGAACATGTTGGAGCCCTTGGTCTCTTGGGCCCTGCTCTTCTCTCCCCGCTGCCGCCGCCGCCGCACCCCCCCTCTCGCCCTTTGCGCAGCTCGCCAGAGTCGCCGCCAACAGAGAGATGGCGAGGCGGCGGCGGGAGGCCACAGCTACGCGACAGGCTGCCGAACGAGCTGCAGAGGCTGCCCGAGCCCGCGCGGCGCGAGCCGCGTGGGGGAAATCCTTCACCTTCTCACACTTCTTGAAGCGGGCCCCAGAGGGGGAGTGAGGCTGGCTCTCAGAGCAGAGCACGGACAGCAGCCCCGAGTCAGCGTCTTACCTTCTTTTTCCCTGGGGCAGGGGCGCGCGGATGCGGGGTGGGGCGCGCCGTGCCGTTGGCTGGGACAGTCGCGGCCCAAGGGCCTCGCGCTGCACGGCGTCCCATCCAGGCGTCGTGGAACAGCCAGTGCAGCAGTTGTGAGGCTGGCCGGCCGAGTCTCCGAACAGTTCCTGCGTGCCGCGCGGGGAACTCAACCGAGATCTCGCCCTGGCCTTCCCGGAGACGCTCTGGGAGACTGCACTCTGCGGACAAAGGCCCTGGCCCTGACCAGCCTCCGAGCCAACCTGGTGGTGTCATATCGGGCGCAAGCGTTCATGGGCCAGGCGCAAGAAGTGTTCTTGCTAGGGGGCAGGCTTGTAGCAGCCAAGTGCGTGCCCACTGCATTCTGGAGAGCTTCTTTTATTCCCGAGCGATAACGGGCGTTACGGGGGGGATGGAGGATGGGGCCGGGCCGGTAACGTCACGTTTCGCGCAAGCACCTTGTGGGAATATTTAGGACTGGTCAAAGACAGTTCGGGGAGCAGATACCTGTAGAGAGCTGCTACGCAGAGCCCGCATACCTATAATGACCTGCTACGGCAGAGCGCCTCCCTTATCCTTCTCCTCCTTTCCCAGATCATCTCTTTGTCCGCTTCCTCCTCATCCCTCATCCCTCCTCTTTCTCCTTCCCCCCCCGTCGTCGTCGTCGTCGTCGTCGTCGTCGTCGTCGTCGTCGTCGTCGTCGTCGTCGTCGTCGTCGTCGTCGTCTTCGTCGTCGTCGTCGTCGTCGTCGTCGTCGTCGTGTTCCCCCTCTCGATTGCAAGGTGCCTCGCACACGGACATCATAATGGAGGAGGGAGTTGGGAGGATGGAGGGGGCGAGGGAGGCGGGGCGAGGGCGAAATGACCTGTTTCGTGACACTTCTGTTGTCGATGTGTGCTTTGTGAGGAGGGCGCTCCTGGGCTCGAGACGGACATGGCCTCGTCGTCGTCCTCCTCCTCCTCCTTTTCTTCTCGTTGTTCTCGTCTCGCTTATGTTCCTGGCCAAACGCGTTGTGGTGCTCGCGGACCACTGTGGTGCTCGCGAGCGCACGCTTTGCCTTCACCTGCCAGCTTTTCCTTTGCATTCTTGGCTCGCCGGGGAAACATAACCCAACAGCGTGACATGTTTCCCGTGTGCTTCTTACCAAGAGCCACGAGAAACGGATACACATATTACAGCATGCCTTTCCCGGTTTCGGCCATCGTGTGGCGGAATTTCACCAGCCATCCGCACGTGTTTCCAGCAGCTGGTCTCCGCATGTTCCGCGTGTGATTCCAAGCGCGTGTGCTTCCAGCCTCCTGGATTGCTTAAGACACCCAGCTTAATATTTTCGGTCGTAGTCCGATCAATTAGAAAAATATGCAGCGCGCCTTTTACAAAGTTTGATTGGGAGTGACTCGCGCGTATCTCATGGTTTACGCCATTTTGCACGCCCCACACTGCGCCCAAGCGATGTGGTGCGCACCTTTTCGTAGACGAAAAAAGGGAGGAACATGAGAAAGAGGAGGGGGAAGAGAAGGAGGAGGAGGAGGAGGGCGACGACGACGAGGCCACTTACCCCCTCCAGCCCATTGGCGCCAAGACCCCTCGGAGAACACGAATCGATAACCTGCCCCGCCCCCTTCCTGAGAGGATGGAACCTAACAGTATTCAGTTCTCAGCAATCCTCTACGTTGCGCTTCGCTAGCCGAAGCTATCCATTGCAGGTCTTTGCGTATTCACAGCCTGACGTGCGCTCTGGCATAGCAGATACCAAGAGGCGTATGTCATTTTAGTTTCCCTGGCGATCCTTGGGCATTCCCAGACGGCGCCCGTGCGAATCGTGACGTCACCAAAAGAGTGGGGGAGGTCAGGGCTGGTAACGGCCGCTATCGCGAAGCAGAAAACACGTTCTCTGATTGTCCGTTGCCACGGGTGGGGCGCACCGCAGCTCCGGCTCCATCAGGCCGTTGGGTCGGGCATCGGAATTCGAAGTGCCTGTCCTGCCTGGGCGCGGTAAACTTCAAAATGTAGCAGTTGGGTGAGCGCGGGCCCTGGACAGCGCGCTGTGGCCCGCCTCCGTGGCAGGGACGCGCGAGAAAGCACAAGGGGGTGGGTTCGGGTTTCCTCCTTGTGGGTCCCCTGGCTTCTTCCTTTCAAGGCCTCCCTCCTCCACCCCAACCCGTTGCCTTCCCCTTCCCCCGCCCGCTCGGCCTCCCGCCGCCCTCCTCCTCTCCCTCCACAGGTGGGCGAGGTTGGGTCGGGATGCGCGGGGGTGCCCCTCGCGGCGTCTCCGGGCGGCCTTCCTCGCCCTCCGGTCCGTCTCGCCGCCCCCTCCTCCGCAGCCCCCGCGGAAGGAGCGTCCGTCGCCGCATGATTGCCCCCAGTCCCGGGGGATTTGCTCTTCAGCCCACGACGGTCCACTTGGGCGCCAAGAGGTCCAGGCGGGCCGCGTGCCCACGGCCTCCCAGCGGCAGGCTGCGGCAAGATGGACGCGGCGCCGGGATGGCCACGGGGAGTTCTGTTTCTGTGCCCCGCTTGTGTCCACATCAGGCCTTTTCGGCCGTGCCGTTGTGGTCATCCTCCTCCTCGTCCTCTTCTCCCCCCTTTCCCTTTCCCTTCTTCCGGCTGCCCTCCTGCCCCTGTAGCCACAACTCACGGCCCAGTGGCCGCCAGCCAGCCAGCCCCCCTCCCCCATGTCCTCCTCGACCTCATCCTCTATCTCATCCTCCCCCTCCTCCCCTTTCCTGCCCCCCGCCTCCTCCTCCTCCTCCTCCTCCTCCTCCTCCTCCTCCTCCTCCTCCTCCTCCTCCTCCTCCTCGTGCTTCTCCGCCTCCCCCTCTCCCCCTCCACCTCCCTCCCTCCCCCATTCCCCCCTCTCCTCTCTCCCTCCCTCCTCCACTTCTCCCCTCCATCCCTCTCCTCCCCCCCTTTCTCCCTCCTCCCCCTTCTTCCTCCCTCCCTCTTTCCCCCCCCTCTCCTCCCTCGTCCGCGTCGCTTCTGCCACCCGCCGCCCGCGGAGGTTCCTGGGCCGACTGGTCACGGAGGCGCTGCTCGCGGAGGGACGCGAGGCGGGCGCCAGAAGTCCCGGGACGCGCGGCGGAAGATACACTCGCCTTTTCAGAGGCGCACCCCCTCTCTGGTTGACCCAACAGTGGGTCCAGCGAAAAGGGGGTAGTGCAATAGACCTGGTGCTATAGATTTGTGGGTTTAGGGCGTGCAATGCATTCCAGGGCGTACATGTATTTGTGGATTTTCGCGTGCAGTTCATTCCTTGCAATACGGTTCCCTTGCGCAATACATTTGCAATACAATTGTCCCAAATCTATTGCACCACCCCCTTTCAGCTGGACCCCCTTTCGGGTCAACCGCAACCCCTGGGGCTTGGCATCGCTCGGACGTGTGCGTTTTTCCTCGGCGAGGGCCATCGAGGATCATCTTGGATCATCCTGCGAGAAAAGAAATGAGAAGCACGCACGAAAACGAAACAATGCACGGGGAATGGGCGTCCGAGCGATGACGAGGGGGGAACATTGGACACCCGAGCCCAACCCAGAGGGTGGGGAAGCGCGCGGAATTCAGGATCGCGGACACGCAAACATGGGATACGTCGAATAATAATAATTGCACAAACATAAATGTTCAGAACTCGGATCGGCGCGGATTTCTCGGATCGGCGCTGGAGCCCCTGGCTGCGACTCCGTCGCCGCCCCTGGCGCGCTCCACGCGCCAGGGAGGGGGGATCCAGTGCCGACCCGAGAAATCCGCTCGGACCTCCGCAGGTTTATGCTTAGGCCTTGTTCCTTTAGATCCTGGCGTCTTAATTTTTTCAAGCCGGGCGCTTTCACCCAGTTTCGGGACCCAGGACCCCTCACATATCGATCCAGCTCGAAAAATGTGGCAGAAAGATCGGGTCTGGGGCCCTGCCCGTGATTTTTCACGATGCTTCAATGCTTCGCGACGACGGCGGTCGAGGCCATGCTCCCGCTGGCGCACGCGGTGCCAGTGCCGTCTCCGCGAGAGCGCTGGGGTGACAGCAACCTGCCGATCGACGGCGGCGAGGTCGACTCAGCCTCGGATGTGGAACTGCTGGAGCCGCAACCCGCAGCGGAGCGCGGTCAGGCTGAGAGGCGCGCTCCCTCGCTGGGAGCCTGGGCCAAGGTTTCGCCGTCCGTGGTCTGTTCCCTGGCTGGCGAGGCTGCTGACCTGGGCCCGCTGGCCACTGTCGTCCCCATTGGCGGAGGCGGTCAGCCGGCGGGTGCTTTAGCACGGCGGAGGGTTCGGGGCTCGCGGCGAGCGCGGCCAGGCTCGAGAAGCATACGGTGCGCCAACTTGCGCTGGCGGAGCTCGCCCCGAGGGCGCGGGCCGCCGCCGCCAGCGTTGTCACGCTGAACGGATCGACGTGGGCCCAAGCCCAGACGGAGCTGGAGCAGCTGCGCGGCGCTGGAGCCTCGGATGACTTCTACTTGATTCAGGAGACCAGGTTTCACTCAGGCCGCGCGGCGGATACCGCCAGAGGATGGCGCCATCGCAACGGCCTCCAGGCGGCTCTCGGCCCTTGCAGGCGCAGAGGAAACAAGGCCCAGGAGATGACGTCGGGAGTAGCCATCCTGACAGGCCAGTTCCGCGGGGTGGCGCCCATTGAGCAGGACTGGGGCGACTTCGGCCCCAGGGTGCTGGCGCGACGCGTTGCCTTCGGCGACCTGGTGCTCGCGGTGGTCAGCATCTACCTGGAGCGCTCGTCGCGCCTGTCGGGCCTCAACGTTGAGCTGCTCGGCCGCCTGCAGGAGTTCCTCAACGGCTTGGCGGAGCCGTTCGCGGTGGGCGGCGATTGGAACACGGGGCCGCATGAGCTAGCTGGATCCTGGTGGCCTCGGTCGGCTGGCGGGGCGATTCTGGAGGCCGAGCGCCCGACCTGCCTGGCGAAGAAGTACGACTTCTTCATGGTCTCGTCGGCGCCGGCGGCCCTGGAGCCCCGCGTGGAGGCCATTCGCCCTTCCGCGCTGCACCCGCACGTGCCCGTGCGCTTGTCCTTCGCCCGCCTCGGCTCGCAGGCGAAGGTTTGGGTTCTTCAGTCGCCTCGGTGCTTCGACCTGGAGCAGGTTGGGGACCCCGTCCTTAAGGCCAAGGCGGAGCAGGCTGCTGAGGACTTCTGCTGGACGGCGCCGACGAAGGGCGACAAGGGCCTGCCAGAGGCGGCGGTGATGGAGTTTTACGAGCAGGCGGAGCAGCACCTGATCGACCTCCTTGGCCTGGGAGCTGATGCCGACCAGTATCGCGGGCGAGCCCGCTGGGTGCGGAGGGTCAGGAAGTCTCTGAAGGACCTGCAGCGCTCCCAGACCGCGCGCAAGGTCAGCTCGCTGACTCGGCACTGGATCTCGCTGGGTCTTCTGGCAAGGCAGCTGGCGGGGGCCGCGGCGCCGGTGTCGCCTGACGTGGGGCACGCAGCCTACATGCACCACCTGGAAGCGGCGGCCGTCTCGCTGGTGCCGCACTGCACCCAGCAAGGCTGCCAAATGTTCACGGTTTCGCGCATGCAGCTAATGTTGGACGGAGTCGAAGCGTCGTCGGGTGCTTGCAGCTTCTTCCTCGATGCCATAGAGGCTGCCACAGCCAGCCACGTCCCCGCGGATGCCGCTGCTGCCCGCATCCGCTGGCGCGATTTCGTGGACGACGCTTTGACAGCTGGCGGGCGCACTGCCCATGCGGTAAGCAAGCCACCTGCTGGGGCAACCTTCGCGGCGACGTCTGCAGCGGGGCCCGACTTCCCACCTGCGCCGCCGGTGGGACAAGCAGCGCTGGACCAGACCATGCAGGAATGGAAGCGGTTCTGGATAGACAGGCGAGGCGCGAACGAACCAGCTGGTGGAGGAGGAGGCAGCGTGCCGATCCCGCCCGCCCAGTGGCAGACCATCATGGATCTCCCTGCCATCGCGCCCGAGGAGGTGCTGGTCGCTGCCAAGTCCTTCCCCGAAAGGACTGCGCTGGGATGGGACGCCTTTCATCCCGGGCTACTGCTGCTGCTAGGCCGCCCGTTTGCCGAGCGGGTCGCAGAGGTTCTCACGGCGTGGGAGCGCGACCCCAAGCCGACGGGCCTCTTCACCACGCTGTTCGTCTTCCTGGGCAAGCCCGACGGCGGCCGTCGCCCGATCGGTCTGATGGCCTCCTGGATGCGGATCTGGGGTCGCATCCGACGGAAGTAGTGTGCGAAGTGGGAGGCCGAGCACCAGCTGCCAGAGATCTGGGGCAGCAGCTCGGACACCAGCTGTGACAGAGCTGCGTACCTCCACAACCTGTACCTCGGCCTGGCGCGAAACCGAGGGTTCGACGGCGCCTCGGTCTACTTCGACAGCAAGTTCTACGAGTGGATCGACCGCGAGCTGCTGCGGGACGCCGCCCAGGCGCAAGGCTTCAGCGTCGGCTTGGTCAAGGCCCTGCGCGCGGCCTATGCGGGGCCGAGGCGCGCTACCGTGGACGGCGCGGTCAGCGAGGAGATCTGCGCTGCAGGTTCGGTGATCGCTGGATGCTCTTGCGCCGCGACCCTCGCGCGGCTCATGCTGTATGACTTGCTGCTGCGTGGACGCGCGCTCCTGCAGGTCGGCAGAGTTGCCAACGTGATCGACGATGTGGCGGGCCATGTCATAGGCTCGAGAGCCAAGACGAAGGTGCTGGTGTCCTCCGCTGGGCTGCAGAGGGACTTGCTGGCGCAGTCGCGCTGGCCTCTGCCAGCGGCCGCCTTCGTGTCGCGCCGCCGCGAACTGGGAGGCGATGCTACTGCTGGAGGCCACCGCCGCGCGACGACGCAGGTGGCGCGGGAGCTGGCCGCCCTGCGCCAGGCCTCCCGCCTGACGCGCATCTTCGGCCCTGGCCTGCGGCAGTCCCGCGTGATGCGAGCGGGGCCGACGGCCAAGGCCCTCTGGGGATCAGCCACCCCAGGAGCGCCCCCTGGCAGGATGCGCGCCCTGCGAGTGGCGGCGGCCAAGAGCGCTGGCAGGCTGCCCCCTGGAGCAGCGCTGAGCTACGTGCTGCGGCGCGCCCCGCGCAGCTGGCGGCAGGACCCGCTGGCGATTGCCACTGGCATGGCAGTCCAGGCCTTCTGCAGCGCCACCTGGGCCCAGCAGGCCTGGCCTGCTGCTGTTCAGGCTTGCCTGCAGAATGCGGAGCGGCTGCAGCACTTCCACGGGCCCTGGGCTGCGGCGCGGGACCCGACTGCGGCGCTGGCGCTCGCCCTCCAGCGCATCGGCGGGCAGCTGACCGCAGGAGGCGCCCGCCTACAGGGCGAGCAAGGGTGCGAGTTCGACGTCGCCTCCTGGCGCGTGAGGCGACGCGCGAGGCTGCAGCTCTTGAGGAGGCTAGAGCCCGCCCTGGGTCTCTCTGGCCTTGGAGGCTGCCGCCCGCCTGGAGGCCCATCAATGAGGTTCTAGGCCGCGCAGGCTCCGAGGTTTGGACTAGCCGCCACAAGGGTTGCCTTCGCTGGCTGGTCTCGCTGGCGCACTGGCCCCCGGCGCGGCTGGCTAGGCACCATGCAGGAGGGCATCAACTCTCTCTGCCTGCAGTGCCAGTACGACGAGGGCGCGATGTTCCACAGGCGCTTCGTTTGCCTCGCGCGGCAGGCATGGCGCAGAGGCAGGCTGCCTCCCCGCCCTCTGGAGTCGCCCCATGTGGCCAACAGCATGGGGCCGCTCTTCGGCGAGCTGTTCGCCCGGGGCCTGTTCGTGGACGCGTCCAGCCTGGTGCAGAGGCCGCGCTGGCAACCGCAGTGGGCTTGGCGACGCATTGGCTGGGGGAGCCCCATGGTCGTTCCGGAGGGCACGATGGCGTTCACCGACGGCTCCTGCATCCACGGGAAGTCCCCTACACTTCGCAGCGCGGGCTGGTCGGTCATCGTGATCTCGCCCAGCGGCCAGGTGTTGGCCCAGGCGCGGGGCGCCGTCTCGCCTGAGCTGCTGCCGAACCAGTCGGCGCGAGCAGACGAGGACTATGCGGCGGTGCTGGCGCTGAAGGGCATTGTGGGCCCCTACACGATCTACAGCGACTGCAAGGGCACCGTGGACTGCATCAGGGACCTGGCCAGAGCCTGCCGCCCCACCTCCTTGCATGCCCACCTCTGGGCTCGAGTGGGCGACGCAGAGGAGGGGGCATCGGCCAAGCACATCCCTGCCCGCACTTCATGGGCAGCGGTGGCCGCAGGCCAGATCACCGCCCTGGAGCGCGACGGCAACATGATCGCCGACAAGCGCGCCAAGGAAGGGGCTGCCCTGCAGGCGGCGTCAGGCGACTATGTCTTGGCGCTGGAGGGCTTGCAGTCGCGGGCCCGAGAGGCCGCGCGCATCGCCGCCGAGATGGAGGTCCACATCTCGGACAGCGGGTGCCGCGACTGCTGGCTCGTCGAGACGCTCGACGTCCTCGACCTCGGCTTCGTGAACGACGACGCGCTGGATATGGCCGAAGCGGAGACCAGCGCAGCGCAGCGCCCTGGCGCGGCGGCGGCTGCAGGCGCGGCTGCGCTGACGGCGGCGGCTGCGGCGAGCGCGGGGCCGGGCGCGGCCAGCGCCCCGCAGGTGAAGAAGAAGGCGGCTAGCAAGGTGGCAGCGGCTCGCGCGGCCTGCAAAAGGGCCGCTGCAGCCCCGCCGCCCAGCCCGCTGGGCCAGGCCGTGGGCGATGAGACGCCGGGCGAGGTCATGCGCAGGGTCGCCCGCAGGCTCCAGCACGAGAGTGAGAGAGAGAGAGAGAGAGAGAGAGAGAGAGAGAGAGAGAGAGAGAGAGAGAGAGAGAGAGAGAGCAGCTGGCGCAGGCGGCCCCGCCTCGACCAGCTGGCGAGAGCGCGGCACGGGAGGCTCCGACTGCTGGCATCCAGTCGGGGGCGCGCCAGCCTGCAGCGGTTGCGCCAGCCTTGCCCGCGCTGGGCGCCGCCGACAGCATCCCAGCAGGCCGCGTCGGGCCGTGGGAGGTCCACGGGCACATGCTGATGCATGGCCAGGTGCTCAGCATGAGCTCAGAGCCATTCCTGGTGTGCACCTCGTGTTACCTGTATGCGAGGGCGCCCAGGATGGCGTGGCATGGCGCGGCATGGCCTGCGCCGGCCCGTGGCAGGCTCGCGGGCCCAGGCACGCAACGACCTGGGCAAGCACCTGCTGCCTGGGACCAAGGAGCCCATCGGCGCCCTTCAGGCCCCGGCGGCGGCCACGCGCCAGCGCTGGGCCGAGAAGCTGGGCACCAGCGCAGGAGCGGGAGGCGCGGCGGGGGAGACCGCCAGCGAGCCTGCTGGCGCGGGCGTCGGCGCCCAGACTGGCGGAGGGGCCGCGGCCAGCGCAGAGGCCGTGGGGCCCGCGCGGCAGGCGCCTGCGGTGGGAGCTGCGGGCGGCGCTGCAAGGCAGCGGCCAGGCGGCGAGACGCTCATCGTGCCGCCGCTCGAGAGCGTAGCCAGGTCGCACGGCTTCGCGACCCTGGAGGAGGCGCGAGACCACGGGCGCCTGGCTCGCGAGCGGAGGGCGGCGGCGGCGCCAGGGGACAGTGGGCCCCAGGAAGACGAGCCGTAGACAGGGGGGTTGTTCCTGGGGGCCCCGCCGCGCCTCTGTGCATGTTATTCGAATCACGGGTGGGTCCGCCCACCCTCGAAGAGTTTTGTTTAAATGCCCCCACGGTAGTCTGGTTGGACTTCTTGTAGCCTTCGCGCCGACACGGCGGGGTCCGCCCCGAAGGTGCTGGCCAGGAGCGCCCCATGGGGCGGCACGGGCCCCACGAGTGGCCGCTTTGTGATCCACGGGGATCGTTTCGTCATCCTCCTCGGCCTTTTTCTTCTTCTTCTTTTTCTTCTTCTTCTTCTTCTTCTTCTTCTTCTTATTATTATCCTTTTGCTGCTGCTGCTGCTGTTGCTGCTGCTGCTGCTCCTCCTCCTCCTCCTCCTCCTCCTCCTCTTCCTCTCCCTTCCCTCCCTCGCCTCCCTCTCCCTCTGCCCCTCCTCCTCCTCCTCCCCCTCCTCCCCCTCCTCCTCCTTCCCCTCCTCCTCCTCCCCTCCTCCTCCTCTTCCTCCTCCTCGTCCTCCTCCTCCTTCTCCTCCTCCTCCTCCTCCTCCTCCTCCTCCTCCTCCCCCTCCTCCTCCTCCTCCTCCTCCTCCTCCTCCTCCTCCTCCTCCTCCTCCTCCTCCTCCTTCTCCTCCTCCTCCTCCTCCATGGAGCAGTTTTCGGCCCCCGGGGCCTGCGCGGAGGGGGGACCTGGTGCGACACGCCGCCCCCCCCGGGGAGCCCTGAGGTCCTACGTCTCGAAGCCACTGGGACGTCGTGGAGGATCGCGACTGGGAGCCCCCGGGCCGCACCTCCTCCGCGGCACGTCTCCAGCCGGATCCGCCTGTGAGGGCCCCGGGGCCCGAGCCCGGGCGGCACGCGCTGGGCCCGAAAGGATGGAGTCGCCAGGGTCTGGCAGGGTTCGCGGGTGGACCCGGGGGGGAGGCACGCTGCCCCCAACTGGGAGGGCGTCGGGGCCTCTCGCGGTGCCGCGGACTGGGCAGGATCCCATCGTCGGAGGTCTGGGTCCGCCGGGCCGTGAGGGGCTGGCACCAGGCCCGGTTCGGAGAGAGACGCTCCGGCCGTGCCGCGTTGAGATCGACGATGGGTATTCGATCATCCTGCCATGTAATCGGGCCAGCGCTACTTCCATTCATGGGGGGGAGGGGCAGGCCCGGGAGTGAGGAGAAGCAGGGGGAGGAGGAGGAGGAGGAGGAGGAGGAGGAGGAGGAGGAGGAGGAGGAGGAGGAGGATATATGGAGGAGGAGGAGGAGGAGGAGGAGGATGAGGAGGAGGAGGAGGAGGAGGAGGAATAGAAGGAGGAGGAGGAGGAGGAGGAGGAGGAACATGGTTTTTGACACCTAGCCATGGACCCTCCGACGGCCACCAAAGTAGTTACAGAAGGCCACGAAGGGAAGCACGACGACGGACTCGGTAAGCAGCAAGCCGAAAGACGCCCGACCTGGCCCCACGAGGACGTGCTCCATGAACTCCGCGGCTGGACGCTGCTGGTGGACCTGCGGCACGGAAGAACCTGGCTGCGAATTTGAAAGGCCCAGGGGAAGCTTGTACCCTGTGACCGCTCATGTTCTTGGCTCGAGCACGCTTCGCCAGCGAGTTCACACCGAGGGTCGGCAAAGTCCTCGGCGAGCCTTTTTTCCATCCCGTGTCACGTACTCTCATTGGGTACAGCAGGAGAAGAGCATTGATCGTTGTGGGGAGGCTTGTGCCCTGTGACCGCCCAAGCTCTCGAGACCGCCGCCGACGTCGTCCTCGATGAGACCACCGGTGGGCTGTCGGCCTCGACCACGCACACTGGGTCCCGTCCAGGGCGCCGTACGCCTGGAGAGGAGGAGTGGGCCGATCCAGTCCAGGGCGCCGTGCGCCGTACGCCTGATGGGGGAGGAGGGAGGTGGAAGAGGAAGACGGATGGGAGGTTGAGAGGAGGAGGAGGAGGAGGAAGAGGAGGAGGAGGAGGAAGAGGAGAAAGAAGAAGGGGAGGGCAGGGTGGCGAGGAGGACGGAGGGAGGGGAAGAAGGAGGGCGGAGGAGGCAGAAGAGGGATGATGGATGTGAGGGATGGGAGGGATGAGTAAGAGGAGTGGATAAGGGAAGATTGCAAGAGCAACATTGAGTTGAAGTGGTAGTTAGCGGGCTTCAGGGTGGGTCCAGGGTCCAGGGGGTCCCCCTCCTAGGATTAGTTGCAGGAGGGGTGGGATAATGTGGTTTACATTTCGACTTGTTACATTTGGGAGGAGCAGGTCCATGGCATACCAATTGCCACTGATTCCGATAGGTGTCACAGGGTTTAGAAAGCTCCAGGGCATCGCCCTCTTCTTCCAGGTCGATGACGGGAAGGGGTGGGATTTGCGCCAGGTGGTCTCTATCGACCACGATTGCGGGCAGGACTGGCCGAGCAAC
Organism: Prorocentrum cordatum; assembly: GCA_963575745.1. Taxonomy (NCBI): domain Eukaryota; class Dinophyceae; order Prorocentrales; family Prorocentraceae; genus Prorocentrum; species Prorocentrum cordatum. The sequence goes on along the minus strand of CAUYUJ010022570.1, from coordinate 485,088 downwards.
CACGATCGGCTGAGGAGCTCCCTCTCATGTGACCATGGATATGGAGGAGAAGGACGGCGGAGGAAGAGGACGGTCACGACTGCGTAGTATGGACGCGCCGCCGCAACAACACATGGGCGTGATTGAGGTGTCGCCCAATTCTGCCACTGTGGCGCTCTTTGGCAGAGGACGCACGAGACCATTCTGTGTGAACGCCACGTTGTGGTTTCAACGGGCGCACCAACATGCAGTCACCACCCACTTGAACACACGAGCGCCTGAACACCACTGTGACTGTGAGCAGCTAAGCACCCGTGGGCACCACAGCACCTGTGAACAACAAGAACACCCCAACGCCAATGACCACCCGAATGGTTGTGAGGCTGGGGATTGTTCCGTGTCGGTTCGGTTGAGAGTTTTGTCTGGCTGATACGGTCTTGCTTCCCGGTTTATAGCACCGTCACGCTCCCAGATTTTTGTACCATTTTGAAGGCCGATAAAGGCAGAAGGAAGCAAGAGCGAGAAGTCCCAGTCGCTCTCGCCGTTGTCGCCGTCCCCGTCCCCGCTGGTGTTTTTGTTTGATTTCGGCGCATTAACTTGCAATGCCTGTGGCTCCAAACGGGCACGTACAAATCTTGAGTGGACAGAGCGATGTTGTATCATTGGATGATGTCATTTTCGTTGTTGTCACGTGCCGCTGTCTGGGCCAACATACACGCAGCCCTTCTTGAGCCCAACACTGCTTGAGCACCATCGTGAGTGCGAGCACCGGGACGCCTGTAGATACTGCACCACCCGTGGAAACCAGCGCTTATGAGCAGCATCAGAACGCAGACCACAGCAGGATCAATGAGCACTCCATCCATCCCCCATCCTCCCTCCCACCGCCACACTCTAACGATCCGCTCCCAATCTCTCCTTCCACCCTTGCATCTGTCATTCTTCACTCGATCCTTGTAGCCATCCATCCCTCCTCCCTCCCTCCCTCCTGCGCTCTCCCTCCCCCCACCCCTTCAACCATCAACTCATTACCCGTGCGTCATCTCATTTCTTTGCCCGTCATCCGTCATCCATCACGTTTTCACCATGTCATGCCCGGGATATCCGTCATCCATCCATCTCTCTTCCAGCAATTCCTGGTGCATCTGACTTGCTCCCTCATTTCTCCATCTCCCATCCCTCACTCCAGCCTTCTTCAATCCTTCCGCCCGTTCTGTCTTTCCTCATTCCTGCCTCCATTTTCCACTCATCGTCAACTATTATACTCATCCATCTCTCCGCGCACATCCTTCCTTCCTCCATTCGTCCGTCCACCACCCCCCCACCCTTCTGTGCATACCCCCTAATCGTCAAGATCGCCCTCAGCCTCCTCCTCCTCAGCCTCCTCCTTCTCCTGCACCTTTTCCTTCTCCTCTTCCTCCTCCGCTTTCTAAGGAAATCCCGCACGAAACGCCCACTCGTCCATTGTTTGGAACCGGGTTCGACCCTGGTTCGAACTTGTTTGCCGACGAAGTCCCACACGAAACGCCAATTTGTCTATTGCTTGACACGTGGTTCGAACCTGGTTCGAACCTGCTTCGCGAAGAATTTTCGCGCGGAACGCCAACTTTTTCTATGGTTTGGAATTGACTGTGGAACCTGGTTCGAACCTGCTTTCCGAAGGCGTCCCGCGCGATATGCTAATGTTTCTATTGTTTGGAACCGATTTCTTTTGTTTGGAACCGACTTTGCAACCTGGTTCGGGCCTTTTCGGGGGAGATGCTCCAACCGCCGTCCTCTTTCGCCTAACAAGCATTTCACTGGGGGCACAGGCCCGAGATTGCCTGCCCCTCGCTGGCACGACTCCATTCCGTCACATTGTACCAGGCTCCGCGCGCCTAACGGGGCACCTTCGGCCCACGCTACGCCAGCGTGTCAAAAACTCTGCGATGTTTCATCACCGCGCAGTATGACTTCGGACTTCTTGGAATGTTGAATGGAAGCTGGGGAACTGAGCTCAGCCCAGTCCAGTTCAAACGTGTTCTCCGGATAACTTGTGCGGGCCGCCCCCGACAGGATTTATGACCGATCGCTCTGGTGCTAGTATCATTTCGGCGGTTACGTTGGTATGATTGCGTCTCCCCAGTCAGATTCTGCAGTGAAAGGGTCCTAGCGCATCCTACTGATGGGTCGACGAAAGTACTTAGGCGGCCGATTTTGGTAGGCGACTAGGTTCACGGCTTGCGATGTCTTCTTGCTCCTCCTCCTCCCCCTTCTCATCCACCCCCTTGCAGTGGAGGCCCATGCCAAGAAACATGCTGCTTGCCTCCAGGGTGCCCTGGGTTTCTTGGGTTTGAATGGTTCTGCCATGGAAAGCGTGGCGTCCCCATGCCACAAATCAATGGACGTCATGGGGTCTCAGGGTTGGGTTTCTTGTGGAAGGTTTCTTGCGGTCGGGCCCCTACTGTATTCCCCAATCAACGCTTGCACTGGAAGGGTCCTCTAGCCGGTATTCCCCAACCAGTGCTTGCACTGAAGGGCTCCTAGCGGCACTTTGAAGAATATCCTTCAAGGAATGGGCCGATTTCGGGGGATGTCCGGATTCCCGGGTTGGTTCCCGGAGGCGGCTAGCGTCCCAGGCCCGCGAGATATCGCAGACGCAGTGGAGATCGGAGGGCAGAACGTGGCGAGTATCGAGCGCATGGAGAGCGCAGGGAGCAATGCAGGCAGCAGAGGGTTTACAGTAGAGAGCAGAGAATAGCGAGGCGGGTCTAGATAGTGGAGGGTACCCTGGGGCCCTTCTTGGGACATCCTTGGGGCCTCATTGTGGCGTCCTTTCGGCTTCGGTGGAGGCTTCGAAAGCGCCCCAAGAGGGCACGCCTCAACAGTGCCCCCAGAGGTCGCCTCCCTCCTGGCTCGTCCTCAGGTGGAGAAGGAGCGAGGGAGCCGAACGACTCACTCGAGGGTGAAACGTGCTGTCCCATCTCTCCTGCCTTGCCCTCGGGTGAGGAGGGGGGGCGGGGACCGAACGTCTCGCCCGAGGGTGAGTCGTTCGGTCCCCGCTCTCCTGCCTCGCCCTGGGGTGAAGATGGAGGGAGGGAATAAAATGTCTCACTCGAGGGTGATTCGCTCGATCCCCTCCCTCCTGCCTCGTCCTCGGGTGAGGAATGGCGTGCGGGGACCGAACGGCTCACTCGAGGGTGAGTCGTTCGGTCCCCTCCCTTCGGCCTCGTTGTCGGGCGAGAAGGGAGGGAGAGAACCGAACGATCCGCTCGTTGAGTCGTCCGAAGAGGAGGGCCCCTCTTGAGACTTTCTTGGGGCGCAAAGTATAAGGTTCTTGCAGGCGTGACGGGTCGTCGGGCCATCGTGGAGCCCTGGTGGAACCCAGTTGGGACATTCCTGGGGTCATATGTGAGCTCTCTTGGATCTCCCCTGGGGGTGCCGGGGTGCCGCGTTCGTCGTCTTATGCCCATGCCCACCGACATCGCGCTGTGTTTGCATGCTTTGTTCGAACAATCGGCGAATTTTTGCACCGGTGTAACGAGTTTTTGTCGGAGGGGTCGTTTCATGGGCAGTCACACTATTTTGTTCGCCCGCCTGGACGGAACACTCGGGCTCGAAACGCTCGTCAAGCGGCTCGATCATGCCGACGGGGGGAACTTTGGAGATGAGGCGGTTCGGCATATCTCTGGGCTGCTGGAGTTTTTTTTGATCGAAAATGAAAGCAGGAATAGGATCACGAGGAGGTAGAAGAGAGTGCGAAGAGGAGTAATTGGAGGAGGCTGAAGAGCACCAGCAGGAGGCGGAGACTCATATGACATGAGCAGGATGAACAGCAGGCAGATCAGCAGGGCGATTATGACGCGCATGATGAAGAGGAACACGAAGGGCAGGCTTCGGAGGAGGCAGCCGCAGGATGAGGAGGATTAGGAGGGAGACAGAGGTGGAATGTGAGGGGAAGGAAAGATCGGAGCAGGAGCGGGAGTAGAAAGGAGGATGATGAGGATGAGCATGAAGGAGTATGAGGAGTTATAGGAGGAGCAGGATAACTTGGAGGAACAAGAGTTGGTGTAGAAGGATGAGGTGGACGAGGTGGACAAGGAGTATACAGGGACGGGGGGAGGAATGCGGTGGACAAGGTGGATGAAGTGGACATCACGGAGGCATGCAGAAATGGGCAGAAGGAAAGGCGGAGAAAGGATGAGGATGATAAGAGAGGAGGAGGTGGAGTGTTTATTCCGATTGTCCGTGGTCTTCTTCCTCCGCGTGGATTGCAGCATGGGTTACCTGCACTACCATGTGGCGCCCATGACCGCAATTGTCGCGATGGCATGGCAGCGTTTCAACGCATTGTGATTACAAGCATTCGTAGTTTGGTCCAGGCCTGTCGAACAAAGACGAGGAGGAGGTGGATAAGGCCAGGCAGTTGTCAGGAGGAGGAAGCCGAGACCACAAAGACCTGGAGGGGACCAGGCGGAGGGGCGAAGGCGCGGAGCCGAAGGACGCGCCAGAGGTGCAGGAGGAGGCGAAGGAACGAAGTTGGAGGGCCAGAAGAAGAAAGAGGATGATGATGATGATGATGATGATGATGATGATGATGATGATGATGATGATGATGATGATGATGATGCTGATGATCATGATCATGATCATGATCATGATCATGATCATGATCATGATCATGATCCTGATGATGCTGATGATGCTGATGGTGCTGATGATGCTGATGATGGCGACGACGACTACAACGACGATGATGGTGATGATGTTGATTATGATGATGTTGATGATTATCATGATGCTGAAGATGACGCTCGTCAAGATCTGAATGGTGATGATGATGATAATGAGGGTTATAATGAGGCTGAGGATGAGGATTAACGATGAGGATACGGATGAGGATGCTGATGATGATGTTGTTGATTTTACTGATGATGATTATGATGATGCTGAGTATGATGAAGGTGATGGTGGTGTTGATGCTGCTGATGATGATGCCTATGATGATGATGATGATGATGATGATGATGATGATGATGATGATGCTGATGCTGATGCTGATGCTGATGATGATGATGATGATGAGGAGGAGGAGGAGGAGGAGGAGGAGAAAGAGGAGGAGGAGGAGGAGGAGGAGGAGTTGGTCCCACTCTCTCTCTCCCCCTCCCCATCCTCCTTCCTTTCTTTCCGGTGTCGGGCCTGGCCTGGAAGTCTCTCGCAGGCTGTTGCTTCTCGGCCTTGGACCACCGTCGCGACTGTGATTGCGAGGAGTTGGAGCACCATGCGAGGGAGGAGGACTAGGAGGAGGAGGAGGAGGAGGCAGAAAAGGACCATGAGATGGACACGGAGAATGGTGATAAGGAGGCGGGGGACCAGGATGTGATGAGGGTTGAATTCTCTTCGCGTATCCCCACCAGCTCTGCTGACGCTGCTGGCACCTTCGCCAGCGGCCGCGACGGAAAAAGTATCTCCACCAGCCCATCTAGAAACGATGCCCAGGCAAGTTGACTCTCAGAGTCTCCTCGGAAGTCTCTTGAAAGCTTTTTGGAGGCCTCTTGGAGCGTCTTGGGGGCCTCTTGGCTGTCCCAGGGGGCCTGTTGGAGCGTCTTGGGTGCCTCGGGGAGCCTCTTGGGGCCTCTTCGGGGTCTCTTGGGAGCCTCTTGGAAGCCTATTGGGCGCCTCTTGGGGCCCTCTTAAGGCGCTCTTGGAAGCCTTGGGAGCGCTCGTGGGGCCATCTTGGATGAGATCGACCAGCCTTGTCCCTCTAGAGTGCCTAGAATTAGGCTTAAATTAGCGTTGCCCTCTAGAGTGCCTGGAATCGTCTCTCTTGGGCCCAGCTTGGGGCGCTCTTGGGGCGCTCTTGGGCGCTCTTGGGGCCGTCTTGGGGCTCTCTTGGGCCTCTCTTGGAGCTGTCTTGAGGCCTCAGAAGGCCATCGGAAGCGAAAAGGCGAGAAGGCACAAATCATTGATTCTCTGAAGGTTTTCGAATGATTTCGGCCTCTTGGCGGCCTCCTGGAGAGACTCCGTGGCCACTCGGAGCCGTCGTGGAGCGGTCTTGGGGCCTCTCGGAGCATTTTGGGAGCCATATTGAGCCATCTTGGGCTATCTTGAGCCATCTTGGAAGTCATCTTGGGCCCTCTGAGGCCCTGCTAGTGCCATTTTGGGCCATCTTGGACGCTCCAACGCCTCGCGAAACCCACCTCCAGGTCCAGGGGATGGGGGAGGGAACAGCGATCAAACTTCCCACCCGCCCGCAAGCCGTCTTGCTCACTCCCACCCGCGCTCCCAACACATACGTGACACCTGGGAGTCGGCAGATCGCGTAAGAACGCCGCAGACGCCACGGGTTTCAGATGCACCAGACCTTGGAGGCCCAAGCGTCCAGGAGCGCCAGGTGCGGCATGTGCTCCACGTGCGCCCAGTGTTCCACGTGCTCTGGCCGCGCCAGGTGCGCCAGCCCTTGGGAACCAATGGGGGCTCTCGTGCCCGGCTTTAAGCTGTCTTGGCCAATTTGGGAGCCATGTGGAGGTTTCGAAATCCCGTCGGAAACTGTAAGGCGAAAAGGCAGCAGCCATTTGATGTGTCAAACCAGATTGTCGACCACCTGCGCCCAGAAGGCAGGTGGGATTGGCTGGCACCCCAGCCGTCCCTGTAAAATACCAATGCAAAGTGGTCGCGGGGCGGCCGCGCATGCTCCAAAAGTAGAGGCAGAGTGCGTTTTGTTTTGTTTCTTGACAGGGATGGTGGGGTGGGTGGCCCTTATGGGGTTGGCATGGTTCCAGGTTGGCCGCCCGCCGGGTTGGGGAGGGGGTGCATATTGATAGGGAATAGTGATAAACTCCTCCCCGAAGGGGAAGAGTGAGGGTTTGGAAGAGAAACCTCCCCAGACCACCTACGCCCAGAGGGCTGGTGGGATTCCGCCAGGGACCCTGCCCCCCAGATGTTCTCGGGGGACTCCTGAGGCCAACAAGCGGCTGCACAGATGCTGAGGACGCTTTTGGCACGCAGGAGGCCTCCCACCCCAGTCCTCGATGGCCCAGGGGCAGAACTCGGCAGCAGGAGGAGACACCGAAGCTTGGCTGCCCCGATGCGCCCGCTTTGAAACGCAACACGTACCTGTTCCAAACGTCCGTGTTAGCACGTTGCGTGTTGGCTCCACGTGCTGACCCACGCTCTGGAGAGCGTGCCGCGCCAGGCCTACGTTTTCAATCTGCGCGTCGAGCTCCGCGTCCGGACACCACGGGCTGCGTGTCGGGTGCCGGGACGGCCGATCGCCACAGGCGGCGCCACCGAAACGGAGCCGGGAACCCAACAGAGGGCATTGGCCGGAGGCAGGAGGACCGCCACCTCTGCGGTGCACGGCGCAGGCGAGGTGGGCGGGAAGCGCGCCCCATCGAGGAGGCGCGCGCACGGATCGAGGAGGCGCGCGGGTCGGCGACGGGCCCCGCTTCCGTGCAGCTTTGGCCCGCTCCGTCGCCAAATCCTCCCCCTCCTCCTCCTCCCTCCTCCTCCCTCCTCCTCCGCTTCTTTTCCTGAATAAATAATTTCTCCCTGTCGCACCCCGAGGCCAGTTTTTAGGGCGGGCCGGGCGTTTCGCCTGAGACTTCCTCACCGTTTATGATTCTGAAGCTTGAAGAGTGGCAAGAGTTTCACAGATGGAGGGCGGGTGATTTTCAAGATGTGGCTCTCGCCTTAGCGTCGCGCACATTCGTTTTCAGAATTTGCAAGAGATTTACGGCTTGAGTGCGATTCTTTTTCAAAATGTGGTTCTCGCCTTAGCGCCGCGCACTTTCGTTTGCAAAATTTGCAAGAGTTCCACGGGTTCCACTGATCAACTTATCAGACATGGTGCTTTGGAAGGATTCAGGATGATGCGGGCACAACAGTTATGTTGATTCGCGGTGTTCAAGTCCCAAGAATGGCGTTCTGGCACGATTGTGGATCGTCAAGACGCAGCAGCCAGGTTGATCCGTGACGTTGAAATCCACAGAACAACGTTTTGGTATGCTTCGGGGTCTTCGAACGGTCGTCTTCCAACGAATCAGTTCCCTCAATGGTAATGAACCGTTGTAGAGGCCCATGAAGAGGGAGCTTGGAGGGAGGGCTTACTTCAACATCGTTGATGTCTCTTGGGTTTACACTGGTCCTTCTCTTCCTCCTCCTCCTCCCTCATCCTCCCTCCTCCCTTCTCCCCCTCCTCCTTCTCCACCTCTTTCTCCTCCTGCTCCTCCTCCTCCTCCTCCTCCTCGTCCTCCTCCTTTTCGTCCTCCCTTCTCCCTCCTCCTCCTCCTCCTCCTCCTCCTCCAGATTCCCTCGACTACACGCAAGAACAACCTTCCGCCGAGGTGACCGTTGGTGCGGGCACAATGGGGCCCCTCGATCGCCGAATGCGAGGCGACAGCAGCGGCTTGCGCGCCTGGCGGTTTCCCCAAAGGGCTCCCCCTTGGCCGCGCACTAGAGGGTAGGTCGCTCGTGCCCAGGGTCACCCTTGCGTGCAGCCGACTTCATGTCTCGGGGGCTCTTTTACCAGATCCGTGGATCTGGCGCCCGCGCGCCAGGTTCGCAGATCCGTGCTACATGGCAGCGCGCGTCCGAGCCACCCTCCTGGCATCGATCCGAGCCCCCGCGATCTGGGCGGCGCTGCAGGAGCAAGAGCTACTCAGGAGGGAAACATACACACAGACACAAATAATCGTCGAATACTATGAGAGAGTGGGAACGGATGGGAAATAGAAGGGGAAGGCGACAATCAAGAAAATACTCAATAATGGCAGGAATCATGAAATTTATGTATCCTGATTTGTGTCTTCCTGGGCGTCTGAAGCTACGGCGGCGATCAGCCCGCCCGTCCCCCCCGCGGCCGAGTGACACGTGGACCGGAGGCGGGCTGTTCCGGGGAAGAAGACGACCACGACGACGAGGAGGACGAGGAGGACGACAAGGAAGGAAAACGAAGTAAAAGAGAGCTCTGGGATATAAAGAGATGGGCCAGAGGAGGAGGAGGAGGAGGAGAAGAAGAAGGAGGAGGAGAAGGACAGGACCAGTGTAAACCCAAGACTCACCAGAGACGTTGCAATATACCCTCCCTCTACGTGGCCCTCTTCGCAGGCCCCATTCAAGGAATTGTTGTTCACTGAAGTTAGTGCCTCGTAAGAAGACAACCGTCTGAAAATCCTGAACCGTGCCAAGACACCATTCTTGGGGGAGGGGAAGCAGGAAGAGGAGGAGGAGGGGGAGGGGGAGGAGGAGGAGGAGGAGGAGGAGGAGGAGGAGGAGGAGGAGAAGGAGGAGGAGGAGGAGGAGGAGGAGGAGGAGGAGGAGGAGGAGGAGGAGGAGGAGGAGGAGGGGAGGGGAGGAGGGAGGAGGAGGAGGAGGCGGAGGAGGAGGAGGCGGAGGAGGAGGAGGAGGGAGGAGGAGGTGGAGGAGGAGGTGGAGGAGGAGGGGCCAGGGCTCAGCGGAAGTGGAGGGGTGACCCCCCTCCAGGCACGTGTGCTGCGACCGCTTCGGAGAGCGTGAGCGCTTCGCAGAGTTGGTGCCCCGGGCGAGCAGGAGCGGCTAGAGGGTTCATCAGTGGAGGAAGGGCAGAAACTGATGCTGCTGCTCGTCCTGGAGGGCACTCTTCGCCACAGATGGACTCCGTGCGAAATTCTAGTAAGAATGCTTCGCCTCTCCTCGTCTCCCTCCTTCTTCCATCCCTGCTCTTTCTGCGCCGTTTCGTGGTCTCACATGGGGGGTTAAGAGTAAAGACGGTCCTGCGATAGAGTTACCCAGTCGCCAGTAGCATTGTCACTCACGTGGTGGCGTTTTTTTTTTTTTTTTTTTTTTTTTTTTTTTTTTTTTTTTTTTTTTTTTTTTTTTTTTTTTAAAAAAAAAAAAAAACATGAACAACGCACTCCGGGAAAGTTCCAGGAAGTAGCGGTTATCGGTACCTTTTGGTTCTTTCACAGGTCATCACCGTGGCAGGGTTTCGATCGGCCGACGATCCGATCTTATGTTGATCCAGGCAGGCCCGCCCCGATTCGATTTCGTTTTTCCGACGGTCTGGTGCGGCCCGATGTTCGCGGGGCGTCGTTCTGCACCTTGGCGCGGCCGAGCCGCTTCGATCTCGACTCTGTCCCGGTGCAGGCTGACCAGTTGCGCATCACGCCCCGATCCGATGTGCCGAGCAGCTGTCCCCAGGGAATCTGGAGCCAGTCCTGAGGGGGGCCAGAGCATGTCCTTTCCAATAGTACGAGCCCCAAGGGCCCCGATTGATTCTAAAGGATCTCCTTTGGAGTCCTGTCTCGCGCATCCGAAAGCATGTTGCGAGGAATCATTGGGCACGTGCACGGCATCCTGAGCTTGTCTTCTGGTTCGTGGGGGCTCCAGGAGACTTTCCGAGGATTCCCCCGCGTGATAAGACGATTGCTGCACAATGTTTTTCGGCGCAGGGCAGTTCGTCCGGCACGTCCGAAAGGGTTCAACAGTCTCAGTCTGAACGCACGACGAGGTGATGATCGGGACCGCGTGAACTGCCTACCCTACTACCACTATTAGTGTTACCACAACCACTCGAACTCCTGCATCCTCATCCCTCCTCTCTCATCGCCCATGCAACCAATCATTTTGCATGCTCTCCATTACATGATGCGTCTCATTCCATCCGCCCAGTATTCTCCTCCATTCGCTCCTTCCTCTTCTGCTCCTCGTCCAGTTCGTCTTTTCCATATGTCTTCATTGTCACCTCTTCCCTCTTCTTTTCTTCTCTTGCGTCGCCGCCGCCGCCGCACTTGCCGCCGCCGCCCGCGCCTGAAAGCCCGGGGCGGGGCGAGCCCCGCAGGTGCGCGGGCTCGGTCACCTGGACGCGGTGGTGGACCTGTGCTGCGCGCACGAGGCGTTCGCCTCCGACGTTCTGCAGGTTCGTGCCCCGCCGTCTCCGCCCCCGGCGACGACGACGACGACGACGGCGATCCAGTTCTGGAGGACCGCGCTGGGAGGGCGTTTGGTAATGGAGGGGAGCTTTGCCTTAGCGTGTCGCTCCGCTGGTGCTGGCCCAGCACGCTTCGGCGCGACACGCTAGCCACTTCCCGTTCCCCCAGCGTCGTCCCGAGCTTTTCCCAGCCTCCCGCCCTGCGAAGCGGGGCGACGCGATATATCCTCTCGCAAGGCACAGCGTGTCGCCGGGACCGCCGCCTCGACACGCTCTCCAAAAGCTTCCAAGCGTCAACGGGGGGGGGGGGAAAGTGTCGAGGGTTACAGGGAAGAGGCCCTGAAGGGGCCCCTGAAGGGCCCCCCTGTAGGGCCCCGAAGGTGCACGAAAGGTGCACCTTTCTTCATCCCCTGTTGATTGCCCCCCCCCCCCCCGACGAGGCAGCGCCCGAGGAGGGTGGGCAGGATGAGGACGCGCGCGCGCCGCCACACAGCGGCTTGCGCCGGCCACGCTGTCTGGCGGGCTCGCGCTCGCCCTGGGCCATGGCCGAGGAGGCCAACGGGGGGAGCGTGCCGTAGACTCCTGCGGCTCTCCCCGGGGACCAGCCCCTCATCCCGAGTCGTGTTCTCGGACGGGGGGGCCCTCATGCTGCACGCGCAGACGAAGGAGGCGCAGCTCGCCTCCTTGCGCCGCTGGGGCGCGGGCGAGCGTGACCTCGCCCGCCCAATCGTTCGCGTGGCGCTCCGCCTGGGCGCTCCGGTCCACGGTCGCTCGCGCCCTGCATCCGTCGCTTGCGGCGTCCGCTCGGGGGAGGGGGAGAAGGGGTGGGGGGGGAAACTTTAAGACTCTGTAGAGTGCGCTGTTTTCGAACCATGTTTTCGCGCGGTATCTCATGACGTGAGCTTGTTCGCGTGCACGGTTGCAGCATGCCTTCGAGTCTCGAATGGTCTTCGGCCCATCCCGCCACCGTGCCTCGATAGTGGGTATTAAGCCTGTCGGATGTTCGCTGGGGCTGGGATCTCGTGGGAAGTTTCTCGGTGATCTCTTGGATGCAGTTTGATGCCTCTTGGGTTTTTTGGGGGGGCCTCTTTTGGGCCTCTTGGGGGCCTCGTGGGGGGTCCCGGGCGCCTGTTGGGGCCTCCTGGGTGCTCCTTGGGGTGGGAGGCTCGGATTTTCGGTTCGTGTTTTCTCTTTCGGGATCCTTTTGGCGCCGTCTTCGGGTCCTCTTGGGCCGTTTTCGGCTCCTCTTGGGCCGTCTAGGGGCCCTTTTGGGGTTTTGAGTCAGATCGATTGGGAGACTAATAGTGAGAACTGTTGCGAGATCGATAGTGGGTCCGAATGTGAAAGCGATAGTGGGTTCGATTGTTGGATCGACGGTGAGATCGATTGCGAGATCGATAGTGCGATCTGTCGTGAGATCGATCGTGAGATCGGTTATGGCATCGATTGTGATACCGACAGAGATCGAATGTGAAATGTGTCGTGAGATCGATAGATCGTCGTGAGACGATCGTAGTGCAATTTTCCATGTGAGATCGACCAGGACTGCCATCTGTTGGTTATTTTCCCCTCCCCCCAAACCTCCTTATCACCCGAAGGGTGGTCGTATTGGTACGGTATCAAGATTACGTAGTTGCGTTAGCTATCGTCATCGCAATTGTTGTTTATGGCATGGATCGCGTGAGCGACCTGATATGCTCAATTCATGATGCGAGTCAAGCTGCTCTGTGTAGACCTACCCATACGGTCAACCCGCTGACAACGACTGCGATGAAAGTCCTGGCGATGATATGTCGCCATCGATCTCACGAGTGTCACTAACGATCTCACCATCAATCTTTATCGATCTCACAACTGATCTCGCGAGCTACCATCCAGACACCACGGCTGGACACCTGGAGCCACAGCCGGGACACCCTGCGCTACCGAGGGGGCACCCCGCACCACCGACAGGACACCGACGCGCCACCGTCGAGACAGCCCCGGCCACCGCGCGCCAGGGGGGGGACAAGCAGGACAACCGGCTCCACAGCCCCTAGCCACGGCGGCATCATTACTCTCGCGGGCCCACGCTGCTTTGCCGCGCCCGCACACACAACAGGAACACGAAACCGACACCGATTTCTCGCTGGGGGGCTCTCCGTTCCACTGCGATCTCACCCCCCAATCTTCGACATGACCACCATTCGGGTGGGAAGGAGGTTTGGGGGAAAAGAACCAGCTGATGGCAATCTTGGTGGTTGTGACGAGGTCGAACTCACAACAAATTCCATTACGATCGGCACACGACGATCTATCGGACTCAGCACAAATTTCACATGCGATACCTGTCGATCTCGCAATCGATCTCGCAACCCGTCTGACGCTCGATCTCACTTCATGTCGCACTATCGATCTCTCACTCGATCTCACCGTCGATCTGACAATCGTATTCGTTCTCGGTCTCACATTCGGACTCACTATCGACCTCACAACAGCTCCCATTACCAGTCTCACAATCGATCTCACAATCGATCTCATGATTGATCTAAGGATGGATGCCATTATAGATCTCAGAAGCGATCTCACCATCGATCTGACAGCAGATCACACTATCGATCTCACAGCGGATCTCATGATCGATCTGACAAAACGATCTCACTATCGATCTCGCCGCCCTGCTCCAGGACGTTGACTCGCGCCGCCCTGCGCTGGGACACGGAACACCGACGGGACACTGACGCGCCACCGACGGGACACCTCTGGCCACCGCGCGCTGGGGGGCGGACAATCGGCTCCACAGCCCCCCAGGCACGGCGGCATCATTCCTCTCGCGCTCCCACGCAGCTTCGCCTCGCCCGAACGCACGACACGAACACGAAACCGACACCGATTTCCCAGTGGGGGGCTCTCCGTTCCACTGCGACCTCACCCCCCAATCTCCGATACTTTGCTCAAACGTTGCGCCACAAACTCGTATTGTTTTCGCGTGCATACCGCGCCACACATGTACGGTGGACTCGCGTCGTGACGAGCGACCCCGCCGCGGGCGTTCAAGGCTGAACGCCGCCGTTGACCCAGAATCGGCCAATGCGGAGCAATCGTGCGCGATCGGAGGTCCGGAGTCGTTGTAGATTCAACGATTCATGTGGTGTCAGAGGCATCATGCAATTCGCCACAGCACGAACCCATCCTATACTTGCAGGGGTGAGGTTTTTGCAACTTCGCACCATCCTGACCCCCAGCGTGTGCAATCACGAGGTCCCCAAACGCCTCTCCTGACGCAGAGGAGCGGAAATGATGGACAGCCATGCGCCGAATCGCAAACATTTTCAGTCGCTGCGATGGCGATCGCGCGTAGCGACTGTAGCCCCAGCGGGGGCGCCGAATTCCAAACAGGCGGTTCCGCGTGGGAGGTCTTCACCGAATGGGTCCCTCGACCCTCCCAGAGGGCCCCGGGCGGCGACAGGGGGCGGAGGGGGACGGCCGTGGGGAGAGGAGGAGTCGGGGTCAATGTCAGGGAGGACTGACTCTGGGGAGGAGGCACGGACCCCCAATCGGCTATTGATCGCCGATAGGGGCCTGATGGACCACCCCTCCCAGTAACGTGCGGCTTTGCTGTCGGGGCGTATCACCGATTTCTCGGCGATGTATCGTCGATTCCCGGTCGATGTTTCCCCCTTTAGCTGGTCCCCCCTATCATTCCCCCCGAGACAGGGGCGCAAGCGAGAGACAGAGAGAGAGAGAGAGAGAGCCAAACGAATCCAGTTCAAGTTTACATACATGTGTAAGTTGAGGTTCACAGGGTTATCCTAGATTTTGCATGCCTTACATGATGCGCTCCACAGTGCGTTGGTGTACTTGCCAGAGGTGCTTACTCACACAAACTGCTTGTGTGTCAATGCCTGCGGTGAGCGTAAGGCGTAAACCTGGCAGCCGTGGAGTCCTCACCAGGCAAATCGGTGCACGTGAAAACCGAAGGTGTGCTTCACACGCCTGTCTCCCATGTGCGACAGGCACTAAGGGAACAAGCGCTGACATAAGCATAGCAACTCGGCGGTCCGCGCGGATTTCTCGGGTCGGCGCTTGACCCCCTCCCTGGCAAGCGGAGCGCGCCAGAGGCGGCGCTGGAGGCGCCGCCAAGGGCCCCCAGCGCCGATCCGAGGAATCCGCGCGGACCTCCGAGTTTTTATGCTTATGTCACTGTCTGTTCCCAAGTGCCGGTGTCCACCTACAGGCAGAACGTGCATATTCGCTACCAGAGACCTACAGCCGATCGATCGGCGATGTATCGCTGATTCCAAGTCGATGCTGTTCCACCTGTGCCAGTCCCCCTAGTTTTCGGAGCATAGCTCGGCTCTCCAGCGGCCAATCGGGACGATCCGGGCACCCCCTGGAACGCCCGCGACAAGGCGCAGCTGCTGGAAACCACCCAGGGCCTCGAAAACGCCAGACAGTTTCCGAAGGCGGTCGAAAACTTCGGAGGAACGTCGCCCCCGGAGCCGTTCGCTGCCCCTCGACGCTGCCCTCGCGCGCAGAGGGTGCGCGCCGCCGACAGGCCCTCACCACGTCGGGCGGAGACGGCACGGCGGCAGGCGGGGCCCGGCTCCGCGCCCAGCACTACGTGCTGGCGGGCCCCTCGGCCCGAAAGCGAGGGCCCGCGGGGAGCGCAGGGCCCGTCTCGGCTCCCCCGGCTCGATGCCGATGCCGCTGCCCTTCGCGCGTTCTCCCTTTTCTCGGGCTCCTGGCAGGCCCTCGTTGCCACAGCTGGATTCGCCTCGAAGTCCTGGTCAGAACACACCCCGGGAGAGGTCCGGGGAGTAGCGGTATCGGTATGTGTTGGTTTCCCTCATTCCGATTCCTCCACGGAGGCTTGCCATCCTGCCGATTTCTGCCTATCCGACTTCTCCCGACACTGGCCGCCGGTTTCCGGCGATCCGATTCGTCTCGATCGCCGCCCTTAGATGATGAACGAACGAACGACACACACACACATACATATATATATATAGAGAGAGAGAGAGAGAGAGAGAGAGAGATTCCCATGGAGGTGTCGGAGGGAGGGGGGACTGGCCAGCGATATGGATGCGGGTTGTTGGACCCTGGGGGACGCTCCCTCTCGAGCGGGGATCCCCATACAACACGCACCCATAGCCCCCTCCGTCCCCCTTATGGATACAGTCAACCCGCATAGTAAGGATGAGCAACTTTACGAGGTTACCCTTGCATTATTCCCCTTCTGCCCATCCTTGGCCACTCTCGTTTTCCGCGCCCCGCTCGAAATGGCCTTTCAAAGCCCTTGCATCCTTATTGTGCGTCCCTATTTTACTGGTGGACTGTATGAGTGTGTGTGTGTGTTGTTTGTTCGTTCGTCACGTCGAGGGAAAACAGGGACCACCGCCACCGAGAATCCACGGGTGAGGTCGACCCGACTCCTCGGCTGCGGCACGCCCCAGCGTCACCCCGCACTGGCCGACGCTCGGGTGTGCCGCCGCCCCGGGGTGGGCTCCCTCCATGGGCGCTCGGCGGCGGTGGTTTATCCCCAGACATGATGGCGTCGTGAGAAAAAACACGACGGACAGTTTTTTCATATTTTCGGACTTTGGGGGCCCTCTCCAGGCCATGGGACCGTCAAAAACGGCTTGGACTGAAAAGCCTGTCCGGGACAAAGGGTCGGGACGTCCCGGGGGAGCCGCATGGAAAGAATCAGTAGGTCGCCTGTTAGGGTCTGTCTCTTCTCTGATCCCGGCCATGGGCATGTCTTGAAACGGGCCGGCTGGCTGGGGAATGTGGCCTCCCCGCGTGCACGAGAAGCAGGCCCGCCACCTTCGTGCACATGGCACGGCGGCCGGCCCCTCGGCGCCGCGACAATTGGCCCTCTCCGGGATGCAGTTGGGCGTGTCTCGGTGCGGGCGCATCGGCGCGCAGAAGGGCAGCGTGGCGCTTGCGGTGCGCCTTGAGTGTCGCTCCAGGCCCAGGCCCCAGGCTCTGAGGCGCAAGATCGCGTGCCAGGACGGCGGAGGGGCTCGCGAGGAGGAGTCGGACGAGGAGGCTTGGTGTTGGAGGTTGGAGGAAGCAGGGGGAGGAGACGACGGAGGAATCAAGAGCAAGCGCCACCTTGCCCCGCTCTGCTGGACCTGGGAGCCTCCTGCAGTATCGCAGGGGAGCGGCCGGTGGAGGAGGCCAGAGGCGGGGAGGAGGAGGAGGCGGAGAAGGGGGGGAGGAGGAGCTTTGGCAGGCTTGAGGAGGAGGCTGGAGGATGGCGGGGAGGGGCCAGGAACAGGCCGCCTCTTGAAGCCTCGGCCGGCTGCTCAAAAGGTGGGGCTTCCGTCGGTGGAGCGGATGTGAGGGGGGGAGGAATCGGACTGCCCTGACTGGATCGGGTCATGGCCAGGCCGATTCGGGCCCTGGCCCGGTGTAATTACACGCCCTCCTGGCTTGGGCAGGAAGGCACATGCACAGATCCTGGGCCCAGTGTGAGCCAGGCCAGGGTCGGTGGTGCATATGCATGTATGCATGTATGTACGTACGTACGTATGTACGTATGTACGTACGTACGTACGCACGTATGTAATTACGTATGTGCGCATGCATGTATGCCTGTATGTATGTATGTATGTATGTATGTATGTGTGCATGTCTGCATGTATGCATGTATGCATGCACGTGTACAGATATGCCTATATATAGGCATACATACATGCATGTACGTACGCATGTATGTTTGTATGCAAGTGTATGTACATGTATGTATGTATGGCTGTGCGTATGTAGGTATGCATGCATGCATGCATGCACGCACGCATGCATGTATGTATGTATGTATGTATGTATGTAGATGCGCGTATGTCTGTGCCTGTGTATTTGTATGTGTATGTGTATGTGTATGTGTATGTGTATGTGTATGTATGTATGTTTGTGTGCATGCGTACATGTATGTATGTATGCATGCATGTATGCATGTGTGTATGTGTGTATGCATGCATGCATGTTTGTGTGTATGTGTGTATGCATGGTTATATGCATGAGTGAAGGCGTACATGCATGTATGTCTGTATGTTTGCATGCATGCATTCATGCATGCAATCGTGTAGAATTGTATGAATGTATGTATGTGTTTATGTATGTATGTATGTATGTATGTATGTATGTATGTATGTATGTACGTATGTATACATGCATATATGTGCGTATGTGTATATGTATGTATGTGTGTATGTGCATACATAGATGACTATACATTACCATGTCGAAAGTTTTGTCCTATTGGGGCACAAAGAATGGCAACACCAATTTATCACATTGAAACAGTTTCGTGACTCCTATTTTGGTTTTGCGCGGATCCAATTTCCCGTGTGTGAAAACAATACATGTGTCATGTTCTTTTTGACTAAGCTTGTAATAATTGTAACGGACCTTCTGGACCCACATGGAATTTGGGGCATTGCACGTGAGGCATCATGCTATGCATGGAGTTGTGGCTCTGCAAACCAATGCTGTGATTCAACGGGGATGGGTTTCCTTAGGGATAAGAGAGGAGAGGAGGGAGGAGGTAAGGGGAGGGGAGAGGAGGAGAGTGGGGGGGACGGCGGTGGGCGCGGGACATAGGAGGACAAATGAGGGAGGAGGGGGTGCGGGAGGGAGGAGGGAAGAGGAGGTGGAGGAGGAGGAGGAGGAGGAGGAGGAATGAGGGAGACGGAGGGAGGAGGCAGGATGGAGGAGGCGGCGGGAGGAGGGGAGGAGGACGAGTAGGAAGAGGAAGAAAAGGATTAGGAGGGGGAGGAGGAGGAGGAGGAGGTAGGGCGAGGAGGACACACACAAGCGAAAGTGTCAAGGTCGGAAGATCGAGCGCCACAGCGGGCCCAGCCACGTCCCTTAACCCCTCCCATAACATGTGGGTGCTCGAGCGCCACAGCGGACCTGGCCATCACACAAGCTTCTTCCATAACATACGGATGCTCGAACGCCACAGCGGGCCTGGCCAACTCCCGCATTTCCTTCCATAACATATGGCATGCCCCAATCCGAAGCGATCGCAGCACACGTCCGTTCACTTGAACGGCTGAGCGCTTTCGACATATCGGGCTCAAGAGGACAGTCTCTCTGCCCGCGTAAGTATACAGACGTGTATAAGTATATGTACATATAGGCCTCAACACCCACCATGAACCCCCCTTTTCTCTTGGAATATGCCAAGCAAGCGGGGGGCGGGGGCGGTTGGAGTGTCGGGTGTCGCGTCGTGTTGTGGTGGTTGGATCTGGAGTACTTGTGTGTGTTGGAAACAGAGGGAGCCTGTTGAGTATCGGGTGTTGTGTTGGAGAAGGAGGCTGTTGAGTACTGCGTGTTGTGATGGAGACGGAGGGAGTTGAGTAGAAGGTTATTTTCAAGTCCAGCTTGGGGAGGGAGCTTGTTGAGTATCGGGTGTTGTGTTGGAGAAGGAGGGTGTTGAGTACTGGGTGTTGTGTTGGAGACGGAGGGAGTTGAGTAGAAGGTTATTTTTCAAGTTCAGCTTGGGGAGGAAGCCTGTTGAGTATGGGGTGTTGTGTTGGAGAAGGAGGCTGTTGAGTACTGGGTGTTGTGTTGGAGACGGAGGGAGTTGAGTAGAAGGGTATTTTCAAGTTCAGCTTGGGGAGGGAGCCTGTTGAGTATCGGGTGTTGTGTTGGAGAAGGACGCTGTTGAGTACTGGGTGTTGTGTTGGAGACGGAGGAAGTTGAGTAGAAGGTTATTTTCAAGTTCAGCTTGGGGAGGGAGCCTGTTGAGTATCGGGTGTTGTGTTGGAGAAGGAGGCTGTTGAGTACTGGGTGTTGTGTTGGATACGCAGGGAGTTGAGTAGAAGGTTATTTTCAAGTTCAGCTTGGGGAGGGAGCCTGTTGAGTATCGGGAGTTGTGTTGGAGAAGGAGGCTGTTGAGTACTGGGTGTTGTGTTGGAGACGGAGGGAGTTGAGTAGAAGGTTATGTTCAAGTTCAGCTTGGGGAGGGAGCCTGTTGAGTATCGGGTGTTGTGTTGGAGAAGGAGGGTGTTGAGTACTGGGTGTTGTGTTGGAGACGGAGGAAGTTGAGTAGAAGGTTATTTTCAAGTTCAGCTTGGGGAGGGAGCCTGTTGAGTATCGGGTGTTGTGTTGGAGAAGGAGGCTGTTGAGTACTGGGTGTTGTGTTGGATACGCAGGGAGTTGAGTAGAAGGTTATTTTTAAGTTCAGCTTGGGGAGGGAGCCTGTTGAGTATGGGGTGTTGTGTTGGAGAAGGAGGCTGTTGAGTACTGGGTGTTGTGTTGGAGACGGAGGGAGTTGAGTAGAAGGGTATTTTCAAGTTCAACTTGGGGAGGGAGCCTGTTGAGTATCTGGTGTTGCGTTGGAGAAGGAGGGTGTTGAGTACTGGGTGTTGTGTTGGAGACGGAGGGAGTTGAGTAGAAGGTTATTTTCAAGTTCAGCTTGGGGAGGGAGCCTGTTGAGTATCTGAACATCGCTCCGAACTTGAGCCCAAAAAGTCTTCCAAAAAAGAGCGTCAAAATTGAGTCCGAAAATCGTAGGAATCATATTTAAATTTATATATAATCATGAGAAAGGGGGGTTCTTGGTGGGTTCGGAGGGCTACATATATACACATATACATATATATATATGTATACACATACATACATAGATTGGTAGGGGGTCCTGGGGCCCCCAAAGGGCACTGATTTGTCTTCCGGCTCTTTCGGGCCCGGCGGGGGGCGCCAAAAAACGTCGAAGGGGCCCGAGAGGCATCCAAGAGGGCGCCAAGATGGCCCAAGAGCGCTCCAAGAGAGCCCAAGATCGCACAAGAGCGTTTCAAAATTGGTCCAGCATGGCTTGAAGACAGCCCAAGAGGGCTTCAAGACGGCCAAGATAATTACCTTCAAAAGGATTCCTACGAGGCACTCAGGAGGCGAAACTCATGGTTTGTTTCGATGGTTTTTGAAGGTTTTTCGTGCTCTCGCTGTTTCGTACTTCCGACGGTCCAAGACAGCCCACGAGGCCCCAGAGATCAACTCAAGACGGCCCAAGAGGCACCCGAAATGGGCGCCACGACAGCGCAAGAGAGTCCCAAGACGGCCTAAGAGTACCCCAAGACGGCCCAAGAGGCGCCCAAGATCGCCCAAAAGGGCCCCAAGACGGCCCCAAGAGGGGCCCAAGAGGGGGAACACGAACTGACAATTCGAGCCTTCCGCCCCAAGAGGCCCCCAGGAGGCCCCAAGAGGCCCCCAAGAGAACCCAAGAGGCCCCCTAGAGGCCCCACGAGGCCTCAAAAAGGTCCAAAAAGAGGCCCCAAGAGCACTCCACATGGCCCCCAAGAGGCCTCCAAAACATACCGGTGCATAGCAAAGGACCACCTAGCCTATCTTGGCATCGCAGCGTTGCATAACATGACATGGCACGGCACAGCACGACAGAGCTAATCGTATGAGTGCATATCACGGTATGGTTCAGCATGCCATAGCATTGCAATGCGCAGCAGTGTCTAGCTGAGCCGAGCATTGAGCTTCATGACGTAACATTGCCTAGCATGGCATTGTTTATCACGACACATCGTGGCGTACTACGGCGTTCCAATACACATCAACTAATCGAACAGCGCCGTACTGCTCTGCGCAGGAGTGAACAACAACCATGCGAATATCACAAACCCTTCGTTGTTCTTACTGTCGTCTTTTATTAGCCTAGCTGCTCACAACATGGCATTGCATTGCATTGTATTGCATTGCATTGCATTGCATAGCCGGGCAGGCCGTGTCTGTGCATACCATGTAACGCGGTAGCATCGCCAATCATGGGAAACATCTCATGGTATGGCTCAGCGTATCATCCCACATATTATCTTAGGATTTCACAGCACAGCATGGCATGGGACGCAATGCGCACTGCAGAATATATCATGCTATTGCATTGCATACTGCATCGCGGCATTGCTCTTAATAGCGTAGCGTAGTGTCTCATGGCATTCCATAGCATCGTGCAACATAGCGCTGTAGCGCTGCACTTTTCCTGGCCCGTAGTTTGGCGACAGATCACTGGCCGACCGGTCGATGAAAGCGGAGGGAGGAAAGAGGAAGAGGCAGGAGGAAACAGAGAACAGTGATTTGATTATTCATAACCGCCTTTTTGTCTCAATGTAGTCAGTACTCGACCAGCTAGAACCTAGGCGTGCGCGAAGCGCGCGATGGTTCTAGTACATACATATATATGTGTATATATATACACACACATATATATATATATATATATTGGCGCCCTCCTGGGGTAGGCCTGGCCCCCAGGGCGTCGCGGACAAAAAGTGCGGCGGGCGCGAACAGACGGGGGGCCTGGTGGAGACTGTTGGGCCGGTCGGTCGGTCCAGACACTTGTCATGACCTGAAGCGCTTCTGGCGTGAGTTCGTAGCTGGATTCTTGCAGTACTTCCCTAGCTTCACTCTCTTCCAAAAATGAAGCAAAGGATAGCCAGGCGGATTCCCACAGCATGCCGTCGGCACACTGCGCTGGGATAGCTGTGTGAGTCGCCCTCCATCATCCTAGACCTGCCTTTCGCTGGTCCTGGCCGTGTAGGCGGTCCTTAGCGGCTGCTTCCGCAGCGGCTGAGGCTGACATTTGCACGCCGTGCATCATAAAGTGTGAGAGGCAGCATCGCGAGGAGTCAAAAGCTTCATGATCCCGAAGTTGTCGCCTGGATGCAGATTCCGTAGCACACGCTCTCCACATTGCTGTAGCCCCCATCGCATATTCAGCCTGCGATATTATGGTGAAGGGAGGAGGGAGGAGGGGCAACGGACAGGAGGTGACCCCTCAGGCGGGGCCCAGGCCCGCCTCCCGCCCCCGGGGGTGCCCCGAGGTGTCGTCGGATGCCGTCTACTGGGCCCTCCGCGTGCCCGACGCGGCGCATGCGCCCGACGGGCTGGAGGCGGCGCGCCCCCTCTGCCAGTCCGCGGCCTGCCTCGGCTGCATCCCCGCTGCTCGCGTCGGTCGTTGAGAGTAGGTCTGCCTCTGGATTCCCAGACCCCCCACGGGATCCTGGCCAATTTTTCGAGCCGGACATCTTCGCCCTGTTTCGGGCTCCGGGACCCCCACAGATAGATCCGGCTCTAAAAATGGCGCAGAAAGGTGGAGCTCGCGGCTGCAATCGTGATTTGTCACGATGTTTTTTTTCGAGACGTCGGATCCCAGGGCCGATCTAACCTACTGATATTTAGTTTTGGCCCCCCGCTGATCTCTCGGCAGTGACTCACACTGGTCCTGAGACCTCCTCGTCGCGGCGGAGATGTTTCTTCGTGTATTGTTGGGCGGGCTGGGCAATCTTTGTTTTTTGCCCTCCAGCGGAATGATCCACTGTGGGCTACCCTGCACGTGGGAGGATTTGCGAGCATCTCATGAGGATTGCAATAGGAATTGTTTCGTTTTGATTTCCGAATTTGCTCAAAGTTGTTTGCCTATCACTGCTGGCAGAACTCCTGCTCGCGCCTGGTCGGCGCGCGCGGCGACGTGGGATTAGTTACCCTCTATTGCTGGGCGGCTGGATAATGTTTCGGGATGAATTCTCCAGCGGAAGAATCCATTGGGGGCTACTTACCCTGCACGCGGGAGGATTTGCGAGCATCTTCTCATAAGGATTGCAAAATAATTGTTTCGTTTGGGTTGGCGAGTTTGCTCAAAGTCGCTTGCCGAGCACTGCTGGCAGAACTGTTGGCGCCTGGTCGCCGCGCGCGTCGACGTGGGATTCGTTTCTCTCTATTGTTGGGCGGGCTGGATAATGTTGGGGAGCTGTTTTCCAACGGAATCATTGTTGTGGGTCACTTGCACGCGGGATGATGTGTAATTCTCAAGAAGATTGCAATAGGAGTTGCTTCGTTTTGATTTGCGAATTGGCTCAACGTCGTTTGCCCAGCATTGCTGTCAGAATTCCTGCTCGCGCCTGGTCGGCACGCACAGCGACGTGGGATTCGTTTTTTTATTATTGGGCGGACTGGGTAATGCTTGGGGGCTACTTTCTCATCGGAATCATCTGTCGTGGGCTGGGGAGGATTTGCGAGCATTTCCTCATACGGATTGCAATCGGCAGTAAGAGTTGTTTTGTTTTGATTCGTGAGTTTGCTCGACGTCGTTTGCCGAGCACTGTCAGCAGAACTCCTGCTGGCGCGTGGGCAACACAGAGTTCGCCATAGTTCTGTAATTTCAACGCGACAGAGGATGGATCTTCTGAGTGCCCTCGCGGGGCCTTGGCTTCAATTAGTCCTTCTCAGGATGGAGCTTTCAGGATACTTCTGTTCCGCGCCAGGTTTTTTGAACCAGAACTTTCCATGAGAGCGTTGCTGGCGGTCGCCGCGGGGGAACACATAGTTCCCATCTATTGGTGGGACATCCGTTCGTCAGTTAGGCCGCCGGAAAATGATTGATTTCATTTATTGGGGGGGTGGGTCTAAAGACCTCTGTGGGATACGTCTGTGTTTTGTTATTCCTCCGGGCGGGCCCGAACCCAATCTGCTCCGTCCGTCTTCCTGCTCGTGTGCGCTCTCCCTCCCGTCCCCCGCCCCGCGGCCGCCCCCTCCCTCCCTCTGTTTATCCCGCTTTCGCTGCTGGACAATTATCGGCGGCGAGCCAGGGGGGGAAGTGAGAAGGAGAAGTCCTTTTCAGAAGGCTCGGAAGCCCCCCCGCCTTCTGAGAAGTTTCCTAAGCCTTCCCCGAAGACACAGAAAGCTTCTCAGAAGGCGCGAGGGCTTCTGAGAAGTCCCGCCGCCTTCTCAGAAGGCCTTCTCCTTCTCACTCCCCCCTCGCTCGCCGCCGAAATTCGCGCCTGCCGTCTCCCGGCCCGCCCGAGCGCGCGTGCGGACTGCCTCTGCCGCGCTGCGTAAGCGAAAATTTGTCTCGGTGCATCCCGGCGATCATGCACCCATAGCTCGGCAATCGAACAGCAGGGAGTCTGAGCTGCCTCAACACGCCCGTCGCCCGTATTGGAGCGCAGCACGTGCTGTGTTCAAAACGTATAAGTTGACACGCTGCGTGTTAGCTCAGCGGTTGGCCAACGTTTTGTCGAACGCGTCAGACTTACGTGTTCAGTCTACGCGCTGAGTTCCGTATCAGTACGCTACGTTTTGCGTGTTGCGTATCAGGGAAGTTGAGCGGCTAACATTTTCCCAGAAATTGGAAATCAAACAGCAGGGATAATAGCAAACCAGGCCTCGGGAGGCGACGCCAGTGTCGCCCAGAGCTCCCGCGAGCTCTGGTCTCCCCAAAGTCGCTCGCCCAGCGATGGGAAGGCCAAAGACAGTTTCCCCAAATTGCCCTCTGGGGAGTCTCCCTCCTCGTCCTCCCTCCTTCCTCCCCTCCCCCGCTGTCCTCACTGTGGGATGCCACCCGCGTGGTTTCGGAGTGGGGAGGGGCTGATCGACAGGGGGTTCCGCTGGCCATCAACCTTCAGAAACAGGCTACGAGTTGAGGATATCCCCAGTTGAAGGGTGTCACCCATGTGACAGCGCCTATGTCAATGCCAACCCCGCAGGGCTGTCAAATGGCGGCCCGCTCGTAGATCGGAGGGCTTGTCAGTGATCCTCCCCCGCTGGCTCCCCCTCCTCCTACGGCGGATCAGCTTGTCTCTGTCAACGCGAATAGGGCGTCAGCGAATGCCAAGCAAGCCCTGCGCGCCGCCAACTTGTGTCCTCCCCATTCCGTCGGGTGCGTCCAAGAGGGGGATAATGGCTGCGTGTTCGTGTGTGGCCATGGGATCTCGTAGATGTCATAGCTTCCTCTTTCTCTTCCAACCCACCCCCTGACCCCCACCTGTCCTCTGCTGGCCTCCTCCCCGCTTCCCCCTCCATGTGAGCCTCAGACTCGATAGAGAGGGACACACACCGGCATGAATTTGGGCGGCGAGACCTACACTTATACGCCGCCCTTGGCGAGGCTGCTCCTGGAACCAGCATCGGTGTAGACGCTCTCGTGGCTTGGCCGGGGATGCACAGACACCGAGCCTGGGCTCAGGATGTGCCTGGTGACTCCCAGCCTCGATTCGTTCAGGAACGCTTGCTTGGCGTGTCGCGCCGCTGGTTCTGGCCCATCGTGCCTCGGCGCGACACGCTGACCACGCCACCTCTACCACTTCCAAGCGTCACCTGTCCAAGCCGTTCCCCGCCTCCCGCCGCACGGAGCGGAGCGACATGCTATCCACCTGCGCGGCATGGTGTGTCACTGCGGCCGCCGCCGCCCCACGCCAAGCACGTTTTGAGCAGTAGCTCTCAGCGGTCCTCACGGATTTCTGGGGTCAGCGTTGGGCCCTTTCTTGGGGCGGCGTTTTCAGCGCCGTCCTTGGCGCGCTCCGCGCGCCAGGAGTGGGTCTAGCGCCGACCCTAAAGATCCGCGCGGCCTTTCGAAAGTTCAGTTTATGTCAGTTGTCGTTCTTATGATCGAGGAGCTTGGTGTTGGCCCCATGAGTCAGTAATTGCTGCATCATCGCTTCAGGTAGCATCCAGCCAGAATCCTGTGTCCCTCCCGCTGCCGCCGCCGCAGTCTCCCCCATCGCCCTTCTCCCGAATGGGCGTGGGCCCGCATGCCACGGCCGGCCACGACATGCTGGCGTTTAACATGGTTCCAGGGAGCGAGTGGTGCCGAGGGGAGGCTCCTCCTTCCTTTCCTCCCCTGGTTCATCCCTCTTGCGCGTGTGGGGGAGCGGGAGACAGTGAACGAGCGGGACGTGGATAAGGGCAGACGGAGGTGAGGGCGAGGATGAAAGTGGGGATTGATGAGAAGGGGCAGGAGAGGATAAGCTTGACGAGGTAGGCTGAAGCTGTCTTGTTAAAGTCGTTCTGCACAGACCAGGCTGACAAGGCTGTCTTGTTTAAATCCTGTGTGTGCCGAGCGGGCTCTCTTGCTAAACCATGGTTGCGCGGCCAGGCTGCCGTGTTACAGGCTTTCTGTTCAGACCAGGCTGTCTTGTTCATCTGTTTCGGTGCAGAAGCCAGGCTGTCTTATTCAAGTCCGCCTAGACCAGAATGTTAACATGACGTCCATCTGTACATGCCAGGCTGCTGTCTTAAAATCCTGATGTGGAGGCCAGGTTTGGTACGATGTAGTGTAAGCAATCAAGCCATGCTGCACATCTACATATCAAGAGCAGCTACTGACACATGTGAGAAGGTAATGCACAACGTGTTCAGCAATGTCGAGTGACGAGGACGATGTAGAGAGCAGCGCATCATCAAAATCTAATGCTGAGAGCGGCCGTCACGCTACATGGCTAGCGGACACTGGAAAACGGTTGGAATTTTGCAGAACAGTAATTAGTTCAAGTGCTTGTGCCTCTGACGTGCATGTGGATCATGGAAACGATGGTGCCACTACACGACTCTTTCGCATTGGATGGGCTGCCTTTCATCGCCTGTCGCGCACGTGTAAGGACCACGAGCAGGAAGTTGCCACTGCTCGCCGTTCTCGCACGAAGAGGTTTGCTACTGCTCGCGCGATTCACACGCACGTTGATCAAGAAACTGCTCGGCCTTGCCACACGGCCTTGCCCCACGCATGAGCGCATGAGCACCGCGAGGGGGTGATTGCGGCTGCGGTCTCTCTTTGCTCGCTCGCGCCCGCCAGCCAAGCATAGAACGGCGCCACGCGAATGGCCGAAGCAGGGGCTGCCGCGATCTGCAGGCCGCCAGCTTTTCTTCGAGCTGCACATAGTCTCCCAAGTCCGCCTGTTAGACGAACTCTCTCTTGTCGGGGCCGATGCGGCGGTGTGTGGAGATATGTTGCTGCTGATGCCTTTTCCTGTCTGGCATACTCCAGGAGAGTGGGGCCGGTGCCGCCGCACAAAGTGGGGAGCAGAGTATTGCTCCTCGACTACACTTAAGAGTGACCCTTCGCCGGAGTGACCTTTGGTGCGGGCCCTTGGGATCCCCCGATCGCCGACCATGATAAGGTAGCAGCAGCTTGCGCACCCAGGTTTGGCCACCCCGCGTCCCCCGTTAGCCGCGCACCAAAGGTCACTCTTACCCAGGGTCACTCTTGCGGGTAGCCGAGCTCCGGCCGTGCAAGGGCCTCCCAGCAACTCCCGGTGCTCCACTTGCAGGCTGGCGCAGTGCCTTGTTCCTCCGAGTACGCTTCAGCACGCTTGCCGGACGCTGGGCTGGATGAGGCTGTCGAGTGGCTCCCGCGCGCGCCAGCGGCGCCCACGCCTTGCGGCCAGAGCCGCATTCGGCTAAGCTTGGCGCCCACTGTGCCCCAAGATGGTGCATAGCCAGATTTACTATTGCATGTGGCTGCTGTGCACCCTTCTGCCACCGTTTGAAGAAGCAATAATCAAGCACTCGTGTTCTTGTCGACGCTAGCAGCCGCACCTCTGGTTCGGCCTGCGCGCGGCGCCTCGAGCCACAACGTGCAGACGAAGGAGCTGGCATCAACAGGGGGGGCGGAAGGTAAAAGTCCGGAGGCGGAGTGAGGCGAGCAGCAGGAGAGAAGGAGTGGCAGCGGCAGCGGCCGCGGCACCAGCGGCAGGAGGAGCCAAGGCCACCCGCTCGCTGCCCGCGGAGGAGGACGTGGCGGACGAGTTCGCCCAGGCGGAGTACGAGCGCCACTTGGCGCGGTGCCGGGGGAACCCGCTGGCCGCGAGCCAGCTGCGGCACGGCGGCGCCATGCTCGGAGCCGCGCGCCTAAGGGCACCGGCTGCGACGCGCCACGGCTCGGGCGGCGCTTGCCAGCAGCTTCGGCCGAGCGGGTGGTGGTGGCGGCGGCCGTGGCGGGCGGCAGCGGCGGCGGGCTGCGGGGCGGCGGCACCGTGATCGTAGCTGCGGGCTTGAGCGCGCGGGCCGCTGGTGCCTCCTGGGCCGCAGGGTGGAGCCGGTCTCGGGAGCTCCTGGGGCCCAGGAGGTGGTAGCGTCACGGCGTCAGAGGTGTTGGGTTGGTTTGGCACTCCTGTGGTTTGTCGCGGGGTTTTCCGTCGGGGGAGGGACTGACGGGGGCCAGTGGAGCGACGCAGAAAGATGGGTCCGTCTTCTCCGACACTCGCGCGCAAGCTGCCCGCGCAAGGTCGCGCGTAAGCACCCCTCGTATCCAATGTAGCGTGCCGCGCTGGCGGCCCGCGTAAGCTGTGGCGCACTGTCGCTACGTCATTTCACGTAAGACCCCTTTCTTCTCGTTGTTCGGTTGGGGGCGTCGTACCTGGAAGCCCCACTTAGCTGAGGCGCCCTGCCCCCAGAGTGGGCCCAGAGCATCCCAGAATGTGTCGAAATGGCTTGCACATTGCCAGATCAAGTCTCAGCGGTGACACGTCGCGTGTTTTTCGCGGGAGAGGGCCAGTCCCGCCCACAAGCAATTCTTCTGGTAACCCTTACTGAGCGCGTGGCCCTTATCATCTTGCCCGAGCCCTTGGCTGCAGACCTTCGGATCGTAACCCTTTGGTGAGAGCCCGAACGAAACGTTGTTTGCACAGCGTGGTTATACGTGCTGTCTTGTTTTTTTCGAGGTAGGGACCAGACTCCATTGGACAACACTTGTCGAAGGACGCAGTGTAATTAGTTGCCCAAGCCCTGAGTGGCAATGGGAGGGCGGAAAGTACAACATTGACGGAGTGTGCGAGCTCAGCAGGATGAGATTACACACCATGCCGACACACACACACACACCAGGTTTTGTTCGTGCGCTTGAAGTTGGTGGCCAACTTACAGACTATGATTTAGCGTTCACTTTTGGGCGATCTTGGTATCTGCTCCCACTCATGGGAAGCGTTCTGAACATGAATTGATCGTTCAGCATGCGGCCAGATAGAAGATGATGCGATTGCAGCGTGACGGAGCAGCGGCGACTGCCGTTTCCGCCGGGATGTGCACCACATGTTTCGTGCAAGGGTACAGTCCAATCATCATTCAATGGAATGCTGTCTCCGCGGTGTTGTGACTTGGTGGCATGGTGTACGAGAGCGGGTTGCGAAGCACCAAGGTCGAGCGCACGTTCGAAGAGGCCACCAGTGGTATTCGCTTTCGTGCATCTAGCTTCACATTGCTTGTCGCCTCGCTCGTCTCATAGCCAACAATATCTTGTTGAAGCACTGGCCTCTATCTATTCATTGCCGTGTCCTATCCTACAGTGTACTGCATTGCTCCTGGCGCATAGTTATCTGCTAAGTTTGTCTCACGAGCTTTCTCGCTCTGCTTTGTGGCAGCAGTCACGTACCATACACACACGTATCTGTAGACACCCTGATGCCATGAGGTTCAGCGGCAACGAGGTAGCGACAGCCGCTAGGAGAGATCACCGAAGGCATACGAGAAGCAGTGTCAAACCGACTGGGCTGCTCCAGCAAACATTTTCTCATTCTTACCAGGCCCAATCAGGGCTGAGGGAGGGACATGTTGGTGTATCGAGCATGCTGGAGTTCGACAAACGCGCCAACACGCACATGTTTTACGTGGCAGCGCGGCAGAGGCAGTCCGCACGCGTCCGGGCAACCCTATCCACACACACATACACATGTTTGGCGTCGCGGCTGCGCACGCAGCGACAGGGCGTCCAAAGTCGGAGGAGAGAACGCGCGCGCGCCACTAACGGCCGAGCCCTCAAGCCGCTCAGAGCGATCAGCGCCGTGGCCGCACGCATACACTTTCACACACAAACGCACACACACACACACGTTCACACACGCACACACACATGCACACACAGACACACACACACACACACACACACACACACACACACACACACACACACACACACACACACACACACACACACACACACACACGCACTACTTTTTGGCGTCGCGGCCCCGCGCGCAGCGACAGGGCGTAGAAAGGTGAAGTACGCGCGCACACACAAACACGCGCACACACAAGCACACACGCACATACACACATACACACGCAGATTTGCTTCGCTCGGTCCACTTTGCCTCGGTCCAACAAGGGCACGAACAACAGTTACCCAAGAGGCTAACGCCATCCCGCCGACTCCCGGAAGAAGAGATGTGCGGCTTCCGATTTCGCGTATGTTGTTTGACATTTCCCGTCGTGTTGTCTGCATGTAGTTGTTGCTCATTTGTTTTTCTGTTCCTCCGCGTCTTTCGCGCGGCCTCTCGGCGGTTTATTGGAGGCCGATGGACGGCCTCCCAGAGGTTGTTCAAGGCTCCAGGGTGCATGTTTTCGGGGCCTGCTTGGGAGCTTTTTGGCGGCCTCTCGGGGGCCTCTTGGGGGCATGTTAGGGTCGTGAGGGCCATCTTGTGGGGGGGGGGGGAGCGCCCAGGGTTCTGCGGGTTCCCCTGGACCTGTCCTGGGTCCCCATTGGGGCCCTCTTGAAAGCTCTTGGACGTGTTGGGGGCTTCTTGGTTGGGCCGTCTCTGCGCCCTCTTGCCTCTTGGGGGCCTCTTCGGCCGTCTTGGGCCAGTCTGGGGGGCCTCTCGCGCCGTATTGGGCTTGCAGACGCCGGCACAGGCGAGAACGCCAAAATGATTCAAACTCATACGGACAATCAGGGGGTTCTGCCTCTTGAGTCCCTCTTGGGGGTCTCCTTGGGCCCCTCTTTCGGTGTCTTGAGCCGTCTTGAGGCTACCTTGGGCATTCCTCATGCCTTTCTGACGAGTTGGAGCACTTCTGGAGCCATCTTGATGAATGTATCTTGGGCGCGGGGGGGGGATTTTCAAGCTCCAGAGGGCCCCGAGGGGTACGCGGGGAAGCCTGGCCATCCGCCCACCCACTTGTTTGTTCGGCAGCTGGGTGGTTTCCCTGTTTGGATTTAGTATGGGAAACTGACTTTCACAGGAACTGCGAGGCAGCACTTGATGCATAGCCGAGTCCATTGTAGTAATACGGGAACTATTGCAACGGTAGCCAGAGTGTACCCCAAGCAGTGCGTTTTTTTCATGCTCGATGATGAAAGCTGTGTGGGGGAAGCTATGAGGCGCAAGCTATGTGGTGGAAGCTTTGCGGTGACATGAATTTCTGTTCGCAGTGACTTGTCAAGTCCACTGATCGCGCAACCATCCCACCAACCTACCCACAAGTTGGTTTGCAAAACCCACGCGGCGGCGATTGCGATGAGTGCTTGGCGTTGGCTGGTGCATCTCTGCGGCCGCGCTAGCCCGCGCATGCTCGCGCGCGAATCGGCCAGCTAGTGTGGTGCAACCGACGCGGCCGCGGAGGCGCTGACCGCTGGGCACCTCCCAGCGGGCACTTCAGTTCGAGTCGGCGACTTGAGCAGGCGCGGTATCATGGCAAGGTCGACAACCGTATACACGATGATGCGATGCTCGCGACGACGATGACAACGACGATGGCAAGGCCGGTGACGGCGCCGATGCTGATCACGCTGGCGACGATGAAGGCGTCTTCGCGTCGGTGATGAAGGTCTTGAAAGAGTTCGACATGCGCGCGCGGCCGAGGCGCGAGAGTGGCCCGCATGGCTTGATTTGAGAAGGATCGCGCCCCGCCCCCACCCAGCACTCGCGCAAGGGCGTTCGAATGGCTTGGACATGCGGCGCGAGAGGCTCGTCTGGCAGATCTGAATGGCAACGTTGAAGACACATGGTTCTCTTAAGAAGTCGCAGGAGCGCGAGCGCAAACATATTTGAAAACCGGTTGCGGAGCCATGTTTTTTTTTCCTATGCTTTTCGGGACACTCGATTTTGACCCCCCTACGAAACCTGAGGTTTTCGAAGGATGTCCGCATGCGCGCGCGACGACGCGCGCGTGTGTTCTTCGCCCCATTTACTGCAAGCGGTTCTTGCGACAGCACACGCGCAAAAAGGGGTTCGAGCAATTCCGACATGCGCGCGCGACTGGCCGCTTGGTAGCATGCGATGCACATGCTTCTACGGCTTTTGTTCTGAAGATTCGGCAAGAGCGCGAGCGCAGGTTTTTCCGTGAAAATGGGTGTGGCGAGTGAATGTTTTTTTGCTATACATATACATATATGAGTGGAGAAAACGTTTTCGGGACACACGATGTTGAAATCCTTACGATGCTCCAGGTTGTTGAAGGACGTCCGCACGCGCGCGCGACAGCGCGCGCTTGTGTTTTGCGTTTTCTTGTGCAACGGATTATTGGGACAAAGAGTTCTTTATAATCGAGTGTGTGCATAACATTTTTTCCGAGGACGAGGGAGGAAATTCCGGCCTAGTTGGGATTATATGAATTCATAGTTTCGGGCTGGACGATGGGGCTGAATCGCATGTACACTGCAATCTGGAAAAAAGGGCTACCGTTAATTCCAGGGGGGTCGATCCTGTTATTTCTACAAAGAAGAATCTACGAAGTACAACCAACCTATCTGGTGTGCGCTAGAATGCTGGAGAATAGGCGCTGCGATTTATGTGGCGCGATTTATGTTTGGATTGTCTGCGTGGTGGAACTTATGTGATGCAAGAGACGTGGTTTGAGCAACGTGCTGCAATCGATGTCGACCATTTTATGTGGTGACACGTATGTGGTGCAATGTATGTTGAGTTTTCGCGCGTGCCCACCTTTCGTTGTCGTGAAGATATCCCACCCACCCGCCCGCAAACTGGTTTGCAAAACGCCTGCGGCGGCAATTGCGGTGGCTGCTTAGCGCTAGCTGTGCATTGTTGCGGCCGTGCTAGCGCGTGCGGGCTCGCACGCAAGGCGGCCAGCCAGTCTGGCGCGACTGACGCGGCCGCGGTGGTGCTGACCGCTGGGAATTTCCCAGCGCGTCTCGCAGGCCGCGCTGACGCGCGGGCACTTCAGTCTTCAATGCGAGTTGGTGATTCGGGCGGGCGCGGTATCATGATGCCGTCGGCAAAGGCAGGCGCGATGATGAGAATAAAGATGTTGATGTCGATGCTCACGATGTCGTCGGCAAGGCCAACGGCGGTGCTGATGTTGACCACGACGGTGATGATGACGACGACGACGACGACGACGACGACGACGACGACGACGACGATGATGATGATGATGATGATGATGATGATGATGATGATGGTGATGATGATGATGATAGTGATGGCGATGATGCTGACACCCACGTGCTTGGACTGATTCCCACATGCGCGCGCGGTCAACCCGCGCGAGTGGCCAACATGATATTTCATGAAAGGGGTCGCGCCCCCCCCAATCAAGCACGCAAAGACGTTCGAATGATCTCGATATGGGCGCGCGAGAGGCCCATTTGGTCGCATGTGATGATCATGTTTAAAAGTTATGTTTCCTGAGATGTCGCAGGAGAGCTCGCGCAGGTGTCGTGTTTATATATGTATATATATATACATGTACATAAACACGCTGCACCACCATGGGTTGTTATGTGTATGCGGGAACCCCGGCGTGTAACCCACGACACGTAAGGTTATTGAAGGACTCCCGCATGCGCGCGTGACAACGCGCGCGTGTCGATGTTGGTGTTTGTTTAACGGGTTGTTGGTAATGTGTGAGTTTTGATAAACGAATGTGCCCGCATAGTACCCAGGCGTAACAAAGAACCATAACCACAGCTAGATGTTTTTTTGTTGCGAGGGGAGCGGAGGGAAAAAACACCGATGCCGACCTGAGCACTTCGGTTGTGGTTGTGGTCGAATTGGCCGTCCTGGGGCGCCACATCGACCACAACCAGTACGAAGTTGGTTTCGGTATCCCGGAATTTGTTTGGCATGCGCAAAACCTCCCCCAACTTGTGTCCTTGATGTGATTGTGGCCGCCTTCTGTCCCAGCATCGTGTTGTCTCTCAGGGATGAAACGGGGGGTAAAACAACACTCCTTGGGAATCTACGATGCAATATCTGATATTCACGAAGGGGCAGTACCATATGTATATTGACTTCTTCCAGGGGGGTGCCAATAATGCCAGGAGGGGGGATGCCTTTAATATTATGTTTACGAGAGAAAAGGTATGGTGCAAAATCTGTGATTCGATGTATGCGGTGTTAGCTACGTAGCCCAATCGATCGTAAGCAACGCAAAGCCATGCAACGCAAAACGCGGAATAGAAACGCACCGCAATGCGAAACCATGCAAGCCCAGATGGCGAGGCGGCGAGGATGCGACGGGGCGGCGACGGCGACACCATAATCACCAGACCGACGCCCAGGCCCAGACGACGGGCGGCGACGAGTCGGCGACGCGACGGCGACGGCGACAAAATAGCCGCCAGACCCACGCCCAGGCTCAGACGACGGGCGGCGACTTGATGGCGACGGGGCGGCGACCGCGACAACATAGCCGCCAGACCGACGGCTAGTCCCAGAGTCTTACTCCATGAGGAAAAAGCCCCAAGTGCAAACGCAATTTGGGACACCGATGCTCCTTCGGGAGTGCGCTTCGCGCGCGCAAGGCGCCCGCGCCGATGCATCCCGCAATTCCCAGCCGTGGCCCGAGGGCGCCGCCGCACGCGCGCGTCTGAGTCTCGCGCCCACGGGGGGCGGGGGGGGCGCGCTCCTCCTGGGCCCCGGTGCCTGAGGCCGCGGGCCCGCTGCCACTGGGTACCAGGCGTTTGGTGGCTCCGCGGCCCGAGGCTGAGGGGCCCCCTTGCCCGCGGCCCTGGGCCTGGGGCGCGCCAGGCCCTGAGATGAACTGCTGCAAGCCTCCGGGCGTGCGCCTGGCGCGCGCACAACGCCCACCCCAAGGCGTCACGTAATTCCACCAGCCCTTTGGGCGACAGGTGGTCTAAGGTGATCTTTTTTTTTCCCCGCCGCAACCCCTCTTCCCTTCGGGAAGGGGAAACCTCCCCCTCCCCTCCCTCAGGGGTTTTTTTGGTTGGAGGGATTTTTGTTGGTACACGGGCGCGCGAAGACGAGTCGAACGCCGTGCAAGTTAGGGCGGGCCACGCCGAAGCAAAGGGGAAAACAGCGAAGCGAGCGGCGCCCGGCTCAGGGCGGAAAAGGGCTCAACGCGGCCAAAATGGCGCGGGAGGCATCACAAGGCAGCATCAGAGTCACGTCAATCAAACTTGCGGAATTTTGGGAGGGATGCACGAAGCGTCGCGTAATTCCCAGGCCCTGGTCCGCTGGCGCCACCGCGTGCGTACCGCTGGGGTGTGCGCGCCCAGGCGGGGGCGCCTCTTCTGGGCCCGCAGCCGCGGGCCCGCGGGCAGTGGGCGCCAGGCGTTCGTGGCGCCGCGGCCTGGGCCCCCTGCCCGCCGGGCCAAGGCCGGGGGCACCCAGCCGATCGCGGGAAACCTTCAGGAGGGCGTTTTGCGCGCCAGAAGCGTGCCCGCCTGAATGCATCCCGCATTTCCGAGCGCCTTGGGCTCCAGGTCAGGGGAGGAAAATCCACCCGGAGCCGATAATTGGCGTTGTCTAAGCGGCCCCGGGCGTTTACCCAGCAGCCCTGCCTTGCTCGATCCCTCCTGTGGGTGCGTTTACTAAACGGCTTCGCGTGTCGGGGTGATTATTCAGGGTGTGGGTTTTTCTGCCCTCTACTAGGCCCGAGCCGCCAGCGACGTGTATTGCTTCGATGCAGGAAAAGGTGTGCCTTTCGCGCATTCGAGCCGCAGTTGTGAAGAAACCCTACATGTCCACAGAGCCCCGGACGTAGCGGCCCAGGTTCAGGGCTTGGCTCTCTGCGAGTCCTTCACAACATGCGGTTGGAGTGCGCGCAAGACACATCTAAAGGCTTCCTACAGTAAAGCGATGCGTGGAACCGCCAGAAGACCCATAACTCAGACGAGGGAAAGGTACCCATACCTCTACCCTTCCACCGTATTCCCCCTATTAGGGCCTCCTGGGAGGCCCTCGTCGCCACCGCTGGATTCGCCTCGACATCCTGATCAGGACGCACTCCGGGAGAGGTCCAGGGAGTAGCAGTATCGGTACTTGTTGGTTCCACCCAAAACAGCCCTTTCTCCGAAACTGCATGTCGAACCCAAGGGGAGGGGATAAGGGAGAGGGGCAAGACTCCCTCCCTCCCCGCCCGCAAGCCGTCTCGCTCACTCCCACCCGCCCTCCCAACACATACGCAGCACCCGAGCCTGGCCCGAGCCGCAGCATATTCAGCAGTCGTCTTTGGATGGGCAGCTACTGGGGGCCAATTCGCCGCAGCCGCCGCCGCCTCCGCCGCCGCCGCCGACCGCCGCCGCCGCCGCCGCCGCTGTCCGCCGCCGCCGCCGCCACAGCGCCGCCCGCCGCCGCCGCCGCCGCCGCCGCCGCCCCCGCTGCCGCCGCAGGCGCTGCCCCCGCCGCAGCCGCCGCCGCCGCCGCCGCCGCCAAGTGGATTCTGCATTGTTTTGTTGACAGGGATGGTAGGGGGAGGCCGTATCGGGCTCGCTGCGCATGCGCCGAATTTGGAGGCAAAGTGTGTTTTGTATCGTTTTTTGCAAGGGATGGTGGGGGGGCCCTCATTGGCTCGGGTTGGCTCCCAGTCGCCTGGGGGAGGGGGTGTATATTAATAGGGGACAGTGATTGACATCCAGACAACTCCACCCAGACAGCTCACGCACCTTGCTCACCCGCGGCAAGCAGAGGTCGGCGGATTTCTGGACACTTCTATGTTTTGTTGCGGGTTCGATGTGTGCCGTACCCCATCACAGGTTGGGTGACAATCGGGTCAACGGAACCATTGAGGAATTAGAGTGCTGTTTTGTTCAGCCAGGTGCTTGTTTCACGTTATACCGCCCTAGCCCTCTTTCGCATTTTTCCCCCATCCCTCTGTCCCTCCATGTCCTTCTGCCGTCACCCCTACCAGGGATGGGCTGAAGTGTAAGCGTTCGGCAGGAGGAATATTCATAAGACGATGGGCGAGCGAAAGCCAGCCATCGACGCGCCCAAGCCCGGCCCACTACGCAAACAAGGGCGTTTGTTCGGCATGGATGAGATACATGGCTTCGTTTGAACGTGAATTTGTCTTGCTTGCGTGTGGACCCCAGGCTGCGAAACTCATAGAGTGCCAGATGGGGTCCCGCACGAGAGCCAGACCGAGCAAGGGGATTGTAGCCACCGTATCAGCAATTGATCAGGGGCCGAGAAGCGACAACTGCGACATCTGTGTCCGCTGAGTAACAGGTTGAGGATGAGGGCGAGGAGAAGGAGTGGGACGAACGGGGACGAGGGAATGTAACAGGATGAGGAGAACTTCGGAGGAGGACCGCCTCCTGTCTTTGCACGGCGCGTAGGCGTTTGCTACCCACTTTCCATTTGCCTTACCAGTTTCCGCACCGCTAAATATGGCATGTTGGTTTGCACTTCGCTCATTTCACTGCACGTTGTCTCTCAAATCAGGTCCGCCACCAGTTGTCTGGCCAGCGGCCAGCGCGACGACTCCCCACCCTGGTGCACCCCGCCTAGCGCAGGCGACAGGAGCATCGAAACCCTACGTCGATGGGGGTAGGGCCCGCTCCGACTCGTCGGCTGGGATGTCGACCCTTGGCCGCGTCTAGCCGTGCTCTAGCCGTACATAGTAGCCCACTGGCAGGTCCGATGGGCACTCGTTGTCGTGATGTCCCCCGCTTTCCAGGCCTCTCGGTCGATGGGCTTCGACCGCACAACCCTGCGGATACCCGACGTCTACGGGCCTTTCGACGACCAGGGGGCCTTCTGGGACCTGGTGGTGGCGGTGCAGGAGAGGGGGGAAGGTGGGGGGGGGTGAGGGGTGCGAGAGTGTTCTACCAGGCAGGTTGTGCTCGGATGACCAACTCTACATCACTTCTTTTGGAGGGAGGGGGCCAGAGGAGGGAGAAGGTTCTCGGGGACTCGGCGGTCCTAGTGTCCCTCTTGGTCCTCATAAATTGATTCCTCCCCTGTTCCTCGTCCTCGTTCTGTCCTTTTCCCCCTCCTCTTCTTATTCCTCCTCCTCCGCCTCCTCCACCTCCCCCTCCCCTCCCGGTCCTCGCTCTGACCCTGGCCTCGGCCTTTGCCTTCGCCCCTTCTGCGCGGCAGGGAGACCTGCCTTCAGGCCCTCCTCATCCTTCTCCCCTCCTGCCCACCGCGTCCAGGTCCCCCGCCCACCAAGGACTGCTCCGAGGGCGGCTGCTCTGCAGCCGGGACGCTGAGGTGGGGGCCACTCTGAGCTTCAGAAGGGGCTCTGGTGGTCGGGCCGCTCCTTGGATCTGGGTCGAGGTGCCTCGTCGTCGGCCGAGGCTCGCCGTGGCCAGAAGAGCCCCCCTTCGATCCTTGCTGTCAAGGCCTTACGGCCAGCGACAGCGACCCTGGAGGGGGACGACGACGACACCAGCGGCGGCGGCGACGACCACGACGGCGCGGACGCGGGCCAGAGTCCTCAGGAATGCTTCCCGGGGTCTCTTCGGACGGGCTCTCGGGAGCCTCTGGTCGGACGCGGCTAGGACGAGTCCACTCCAGAGCGTTCCGGAACGCTTTGAGATGGCCGCGGCGCCCGAGACATCCTCCAGAGCCGCCAGATCTCAGAGATTCTCCCCGTCCTCACCCGAGCTTGTCCTCGTCCTGGCTTCGTCTTGCTCTGGGGAGGAGGCCGCCGCTCGCCGTGGCCAGAGAAAAAGCCCCTTTCGCTCCTTCTTCGGCGCGCCTCGTGGCAGGACGCACGCGGACTGGAAGACCTGGCCTCTGGAACCACGGGCTGCGCTCCTCCTCCTCCTCCTCATTCTTCTCCTCCTCCTCCTCCTTCTCCTCCTCATTCTCCTCCTCCTCCTCCTCCGCCTCCTGCCCCTTCTCCTCCTCCTCTCTCATCCTCCTCCTCCTCCTCCTCCGCCTCTCTCCTCCTCCCTCCTCCTCCTCCTCCTCCTCCCTCCTCCTCCTCCTCCTCCTCCTCCTCCTCCTCCTCCTCCTCCTCCTCTCCTCCTCCTCCTCCTCCTCCTCCTCCTCCTCCTCCTCCTCCTCCTCCTCCTCCTCCTCCTCTCTCCTCCTCCCTCCCCGCACCTCGCCGAAGCTCTCGCTCTCGCTGTCTTCTCCCAGGGGCGGCCGCGGCCCTGCGGCGGTTCCGCGCCGTCGGCGCCGAGCCCCGCGCGGGGCAGCCGCTCAGGGCCTTGCACGCCGGTTGTTGAAAGCGGGCATTTTTGGATTCCCGGATCCCAGCCCTATTTCTAGGCGCCGTCCTACTTCGATCATCGGCGTGCTTTTGCTGCGTTCTGTCATTCTCTGAGTGGGCCTGAGCCCAAACTATGTGATCCGCATCCCTGCTTCGTCTGATTACCTACTTCTTCCGACCGACGTGTCGCTGCCCCCATACGCAACACGCAGCACGTAGCGTACCGATACGGAGCTCAGCACGTAGACTGAAAACGTAGGTATGACGTGATACGTCCGCCAAAACATGGGCCAACGCGCTGGGCCAACACGCAACGTATTGACGCAACGTTTTGAGCACGGCACGTGTGGCGTATCAAAACGGGCGCACCGAGGCAGCTAATCTCAGGGCAGCAATGCCCGCCCAGGGCAGGCCCCGCCCAGTGCAGCCCAGGTGCAAGGCTCGACCA
This sequence comes from Prorocentrum cordatum, assembly GCA_963575745.1. Lineage (NCBI taxonomy): Eukaryota > Dinophyceae > Prorocentrales > Prorocentraceae > Prorocentrum > Prorocentrum cordatum. Next base: position 444,925 of record CAUYUJ010022570.1, on the reverse strand, counting down.
AGACAGTGTTTTTCGTTCTCGCTATGTTTTTTCGTTTGCCCTCGTGTTGTCTTCTTTCCGGGATTCTTTCCGCCGTCGCTGCAAGACGAAGTCAAGACGACAACGGTCCACGAGATCGCCAAAACACCGTTCAGTCGGCGTCACCCCAACATACTGATACTATGTGTACGTCGCCCCCCCAGGGGCGACGCGCGCACCGAGAAATCTTATAGTATATGCGTCGTGGCGGGCGCTTTCTGGCCACACCGCTCGGGAAACGATCTACTACAAGACGGGCATGCTATATGTTCGGGTCGGACGTGCGCCTCCAAGGAGAACATATAGGACTAGTATGTCTTTGTACGTCCCGTTCAGGTCGAGCCCTGCCCAGATGGAGAGCCCCCCCCCCCGCGGGCCCGCCCTCCTCACCGTCCGAAGCCGCCGCCGCTGCCCGTGCCTGCGCTCGAGCTCGCCTGCCCGAGTCGGTCGCTCGCCGCCGCTCGCCGCCGCTGGCAGGCCGCGGCCGCGGCCGTGATCATCGCTGTCGCCGTCCGTCGTTCGTGCTCGCGCTCCTCCTCGCTGGTCGTCGGAGGAGGAAGAGGTACCCATACGCTACCCTTCCCTCGTTTTTCTTCTTTTTGGGCCCCCTGGGAGGCCCTCGTCGCCACCGTTGGATTCGCCTCGAGTCAGAACGCACCCCTGGAGAGGTCCGGGGAATAGCGGTATCGGTATCTTTTGGTTTCCCCAGTTCGTGCTCGCGCTTCTCCTCGCTGGTCGTCGCTGGTCGTTGCCAGTCGCTTGTCGTCGTTAGCCGTCGCCGCCGCCGCCCGCTGCCGGTGCGCCGCCGCCGACTTGCAGCACAGCACTCCAGCGCGACGCCGCCGCGCAGGAGGGACGCCCAGTCCCAGCGCTGCTGCCCGCCGGGCGTGTTCGTGCGGCCGCACGCTGCCGGCCCCAAGAGCACCGGCGCCCCGCCGTCATCGTCGCCGTTGTTGGCCGTCGCCGCTGCCGTTGTCGTCGTCGGTCGCAGCCGTCATCGACGTCGTCGCCGTCGTCTTATCCTCCTCGTTGTCGTCGCCGCCATCGTCGTCGGATGTCGTCGTCGGTCACAGCCGTCATGGACGTCGTCGCCGTCGTCGCATCCTCGTCGTCGTCGTCGTCCGTGGGGGACAAGGGAGGAGGGTTGGTGAAGAGGAGGAGGAGGACGGGGCAGAGTGGGATTGAGGAAGGGGGGAGGGGAATGAATTTCTTCCGGCGACCTGAGATGTGTTGCATTCTCGATTCAAATGTGTGATTCGCGAACTTCAAGCCCGAGGCGGCCGAGGCGCAATTATTGAGTGTCCAATACCACGGTTTCTAAGTTCCACCGCTGCGGGCGCGAGGCACGAAATTTAAATCCGATGTGCCCTTGTTTTTTGTCCCCTAATCATATTCCCAATGTTATCAAGCATTGAACCCAAGCAGTGGTGTTCTGGCAATCTACGCTGGGCAATCTCGGTGGTGCAATCTACGTTGTGCAATGTATGATGAGGTGCAGTTTATGTTGTGCAAGATATGTTGTGCAGTCTGCGTAGAGTAAACTATGTTGTGCAACCGATGTGGTGCATTTTCAATGTTGCAAGCAATGTCGTGCAGCAGTATACGGTGGCAATATATGTAGTGCAATGTATGTGGTGCGATCTGCGTGTTGCCATCTATGGCGCGCAATCTGTGTTGTGCAATCAATGTGTTGTTAAAGTTTGTGTGTATTATAGATTGTGCACTATTGGCTGTGTGCAATATGTGTTGCGTGCACTGTTTTTGTTGTGCAGTCGATGTGGTGCTACCGATGTCTATAGGACGTAGAATGTTGGGCAGTGCTTGTGAATCCATATATGTAGTACAATCTAGCTCGTGCAATTTTTGGCTGTGCCATATAGGTGGTACACAATATATGTGGTGCAACCTACGTGGTACAATGTGTGCCAAGTTATACGGGAAGCGCCATATGCTGATACACCTATGTGAAGCAATGTAGGTGGTGCAATATATGCAGTGCAATCTATGTTGTACCATCCAACGCAGAGCAATACAATGCAATGAAATGCAAAGCGCGGCGGCGACGAGGCGGCGACCGGCGACGGCGCTGGCCTAGAGGATGGGCGGCGACAAGGCGGCGACGAAGTGGCAACGGCGGCCGCATAGCCGCCAGACCGACGCACAGGCCACGTTCCTTATTCCAGGAGTAAGAACCGTTGAGTGCAATCACTGTTTGGGGCGTTTGAAATCCAAAAACAACTCCAATTCAAAGTGGGACACTTGTTTCTGCACTTCATCACGCGGTCAAGGCTCCAAAGCTTTCTGGGCGTTTCTTGGTTGATCGAGGCGCTTCTTCGAGGAGAGGGGCAGGAGAAGCGGGAGAGAGGCGAGGAGGAGTTGGACCACGACGGAGACGACGATCTGTTGCTCCTGCGCGACCGGCGCGGGCGGCAGCCCGGCGCTGGGCCCCGCAGGCGCGGGCTCCACGGCCGGCTGCCCGGCCCCCCCCCTCCCGCGCCGGCGGTCGCGCCCGAGGGCGCGCAGCCCGAGGCCCGAGGCCGAGGGGGCGCCCGCGGGACGGCCCAGGCCGCCAGGCCGCCCTCCGGACCCCGAAGGCCGAGTCGCGCGTCGGGCGCGCGCCGACGACGCGACGAGTCCGCGGGTCGGGGCTGCAGGGCGAGGATGCATACGTTCCAGAGCGTTCCGGAAAGCTCTCAGAGCGTTCTGGAGCGTTCTGGGAAGGCCGCGGCGCCCGCGACATCCTCCAGAGCCGCCAGATCTCAGAGATTCTCAATCCCTCCGTACCAGATGCGATTCTCGTCCTGGCTTCGTCTTCTATAGTCCGAGCCGGGGTCCGAGGAGCGAGGCGGCCCCTGCTTCCAGGCGAGGAGGGAGGGGAGGCAGAGCGGTCTCACCTCGAGCGGGGCCACGGCGGGGGCGCCCGACAGTAAGTTCACGATGCAGCGCGCAGGGCTCGATCCCCGTTCTTTCCAGCACCGCAGCTTTGAGGCCATTTTTCTTCAGACCCGGGCAGGGCAAGTTTACTTGCATGGAGGGGGAGGGCGGGCGGGCTGGAGTGAAGACTGGACATCACGCAAGTCTGGACTCACTTGCACGTCTTTTCGGGCCAGCGCTGTCAGAGAAGGCGACGGAGGGAGGGCGAGGAGGTCTATGGGGGGCATGCCATCAGGTGATCTTGCCTGAGTCTAGCGTTTCTCTCGTACCTCCTCCGCCGGCCGCGTGGCAGGTGCAGCTGGGCCTTTGCCCTCGACGTGCGCGACGCCGTGTTGGCCACTCTGCGGCAGCGCAGCAAGGCGAGGGCCCCGCGCGCACGCCCGATGTCTCTGTGCTCGCTCTCCAGCGTGCGCCTTGGGGCGCAGGGGGATGATCCGCGGCGCCGGTGCGGCGCGGCCGTGCTCGCCATGAGAGGCACCAGATCTCCGACAGTTTGTGTGGTTTCAATCCCCTTTTCTTCCCCTCCCCCCCCGTGGCCGCCCGCTCTGCCCTCTTTCCACTCTTGCATGCTGGCCACTTCGCTTTTCGTTGCCACCGTCTAGCTCTATCGCTGGTGCAGCCAACCCTGCCTCGCCGCCGACGGAAAAAGTGTTTTCAGTCCAGGCATATGTCCCCGCTAGTTTTGTAGGCCGGACCATCAGGCATGGATCTGGGATGAAAAACTGCTCCGAGGGGGGGGGGGTCGGAAGCTCTGGGGCTGCTGATTGGGCACGTCAGATTCTTGGCATCGCTCGGATGTGTGTATTTTTTCACGGCGAAAACCCTCGAGGAGCATCCTGGCTCATCTTGCCAAAAGAAGCGCGCGCGAAGCCGGAACACTCACAGGGAATGGGCGTCCGAGCGATGGCGAGTATCGGAGGATGTCTGGGTCTGGGTCCCGCGGGGGGTCGGTCCTGGAAGTGTTGGGCAGATCTCGGGCTCTGGGAGCCGGTCCGAGGCCCCGCAGCCGTCAAGCGACGTTTCAGGTTGGTAAGCTGGTTTCAGGGGGAAGGCCCCCGTGGGTCCAAGACCTTAGCTGCCTATATTCGCCCGTTCTGATACGCAGCACGTGCCGTGTTAAACCGTCCGTGTCGATACGTTGCTTGTTGGCTCAACGTGTTGGCCCACGTTTTGGCGAGCGTGCCGCGTAAGACCTACGTCTTCAGTCTACGTGTTGGTCTCCGTATCAATACGCTACGTGTGGCGTGCTGCATACCGGGGCAGCTAAATCCGGGACGTATTTCCCTCAGAACCCCTCTGCTTGTTTCCGCACACGCTTGCACAACGTGTTTGCAGTCACCCGTGCTGCTCTGCTGCTGCTGGTTGTTCCTTGCGTTGGGTTATTCCTGATCCTCCGTATCCTCCATCAGCTCTGGGCACGCTCCTCCTCCTCCTCCTCCTCCTCCATCATCATCATCATCATCATCATCACCATCATCATCATCATCATCATCATCATCATCATCGGGGTAGCGGCAGTACAAATGCAGCACAGGTCACAGCACAACACTATGATGTTGCCTCGAGCGATCCCCAATCGAGATCGGGAGGCGGGGCAAAAAGGGAGCACAGGTAGACTTAGGGTTAAGTCGGGCATGTACCTCTACAGGAGGTATATCCAAAAATAGCAATAAAATACCTTTGGGACGATTTTTCTATTTTTGACTATGTTTGAATACTTTTTGGAGGAGGACATGCCCGACCTAAACTCAGGGCTTGGAGGCCGCGGTAAGGCGGTCGTCGGTCGTCGAGGAGGCACGAGGCGGGCTACCCAGGCGGGGGAGCACTGGCACGCTCTGGGCCTGGCGGCTGCGGTGATGCAGTCGTCAGTCGTCGAAGGCGCGAGGCGGGACACCCGTGGAGCACCAGCACACTCTGGGCCTGGCGGCCGCGGTATGCTTCGAAGGGGAAAACGGTACCCATACGGCTACCCTTCCTTTGTTTTTCGCCTTTTTCGGCATCCTGGGAGGTCTTCGTCGTCACCATTGGATTCGCTTCGAAATTCTGGTCAGAACGCACCCAGGGCGAGGTCCAGGGAGTAGCGGTATGCGTACCTTTTGGTCTCCCAAATGTTGGGGTTGCGAGGTGAGCCAGGAGCTATTTTCTTTCATTCTAGCAGCCCCAACCTGTCCCGTCGGGAATGACTGTCAGCGTGACCCCAAACAGAGGGTGATTGCACCCTCGATATGCAGACATCGTTGTGCTATATTCTCAACACGGAGGTTTACACATGAGTACAAACATATGTACACATCTATGGGGCATTTGATGCAACACAGGACCTGCAACTCATGGGGCGCAGCCAATCTAACGTAGTACATGGCCCGCAGGCAATAGAGTGCAACTACTGGGGTGCATCCACAGGACATCAACCACAGAGCACCACCCATTTAGCACAAACGGGAAAACGATAATTGACAGCAACTAGCGCATTATAGGGCTCCAGCCAGAGAGCATCACCCGTACGAAGGCAATCTATATCTATACCTATAGATATATATATATATATATATATATATACAGAGAGAGAGAGAGAGAGAGAGAGAGAAAGAGAACAAACAACAAAGAAAGCATGTTTCTTGAGGCTCCAGTGGGCACAGTCCAGAGAGCACCACCCATAGAGCACTAAGGCACCAAAGAGTAACGCCAACCAACAAGCACCACCCATAGGATACCAAGGCAAGATAATCATGCTGCAACTATGAAGTCATCAGCCCGCTCCGGCCATGAAACACCGCCCGTGGAGCACCTATGCAACAGCGGCGGAGCACCATCTATAGGGCGCCATGGCAAAAATGAGAAGTTGCAAACATGAAGGCGTTACAGGGCATCGGCCGTCGAGCACCACCCATCGGGCACTAAGTCATGAACCAGACATCGCTTGCCATTGAGCACCACCCACATGACACCAACGCAAGAAAGAAAGCGCGCAACCATTACGGCATCACTTCGCACCAGGCCTCGACCACCACCCAGGGAGCTCCAATGCAACAATTGATAACCATCACCAGCGTGGCATCATAGGGCGCCAGCCATTCAGCACCACCCGCAGGGCACCGTTGCGCTAACATGAAGGCGTTCCAGGGCATCGGCCGTAGAGCACCATCCATAGAGCACCAACAACGACCACCCCCCAGAGAGCACCAATGCAACAATTAATAAGCAACGCCAGCGTGGCATCATGGGGCGCCAGCCATTCAGCACCATCCATTGCAATAACGAGAACTTGCTAGCATGAAGACGTCGGGCATCGGTTTTAGAGCACCACCCGTAGGGCACCATGGCCAGCATGAGAAATTGCAACCAGTGAGGTGCACTTGAGCTAGGAGATGTAAGCCCTCTCATTCGTGTAGCCATCCCACCCGCCAATCCGCATGCTGGCAATGCGCAAGTGGCCGTGAGCGTAGTTACCTGCCAGAACGTGCTTGCTAACCCCAGCAGTCGCAATGACGCGTGGAATTTCCGAACGCAGATCCATGATTCGGGCGGGCGGTCCACAAGTAATAGTTAGCAGTGCCAGGGGACGCCTGCAATAATTTCAGGAATTGCAAGGCGCCTTTGGTGTTCTGGTGATTGTGGATCCTGTGCTCATGTGGGAAAACCTGGCAATTCTCGTTGGAGCCCAGATCTAGAGATTCTGCTGTCAGTGCATGCTATCGCCCTGCGAGCGTGTGGTCTCCATGGTATCGGCGGACAGGTGTTCGCGGGCCAGTTGTATCCCATGATTCCAATAGTTGCTGAATGTGTTTGAGTGGTTCCGGCAAGCGCACGCGGGGGGGCGCCCGCGCGCGCGACCCGCACACTTTGTCGGGGCAGGGATGACCGCACACCAAGAGTCTTACAGCGTCTTCAGCAAGTGCACGCGCAGAGCATCGTTCAGTTTCCCCAGGCTGTGTCAGCACTCATGGCTTGTACCCTGTTCCTGAGCAGTGCCTGCACTTGGGCGCCTGCATGGCTTGGCAAATACTCGGGTGGGGATGCCAGGGCTTCGCCCGGTGGGCGCCCCGTGGATTTGCCGAGGGCTCGCCCAGTGGGCGCCGCGGGGGCGCCGCGGGGCCCTGCCGAGGCCACGAGGCGCCCACGGCCGCGCGGGGCGCCCACGGCCGCCCGCCAGGCGAGCCCTCGGCAGGCCCGGCCGGCGCACGGGGCGCCCACGAGGCGCTGACGGCCGCCCACCCCGCGGCGAGCAGCCGGGCACGCGCGGCGAGCAGCCTGGAGAGCGGGGGGCGTGCCGCAGGCTGGCCCGCGCAGAGGGAGTCTGCGCGGGACGCTGCCCATGTCGTGCAGCGTTCGGCCTGCAACCGATGCGGTGTCACAGCTGTAGGTGCAAGCTGCGTGGTGTCATCCATGTGCGCATCACGGGATGCGATCCAGCGCACGATGCGCCCACGGACCCCCTGCGGCCGACAGCTCAGCAGGCTCAGCCGGAGCTCGGAACGCCCACGAAGCGCCCAACGGGCCCAAACCAGGCAGGCCCAGCCAGCATGCTAAGGAGCAGGGTAAGGATCCCTCGGTGCCAGCACTTCGTGGGGAACAGCGCAGTTCATCGACAACAATGTAGCATCGCGGTTGGGTCCAGAGGGCAGTCGGCCAGGTGCGCGGCGCCACGCTACACGTGGCCCACGAGGAAGCCGCGACGCTGGCGGAGCTCGCGGGCGCGGTCGCGGAGGCGCTGGGGCTGCCGGCTCACCAGGCCGCGGGGGGTCAGCACAGATCGCCCAGCGACCGTCGGGACCTCGCCCCCCAAAAAGTTGGGCGCAGCTCAAAATGCATTTGACAGGATGTGTCCCCAGGAGAGGTCTAAAAGCCGCTCTTCAGCGAGTGTTAGGGGATCGGAATGCTGATCGGTGGCCCTGGGGGAATGAGCTCTCGGGGTACACCATGCGGACCCTGCCGCAGGGGTCTTCCGTGGGGTTCCACAGGGGCACGACACGTGTAAAGGTTTTTATCGGAGTGGTTGACATGCTGAAGGCAGAGGCATGATGAGTCCCTTCAGAATGGTGACCCAATTCAAAGCAGGATGGAAACGAGCCAGGTCTGACAACCAACGAAAAAAGACGATTCGGAGTCTGGGTCTGTTAGCTGCGGAGTTTACAGACATACGGTCAGGAACTTTGGCTTAGGAAGGTCGCTCCGCCACTTCTGGCCCACCACGCATCGGCGCGACACGCCAGCTCAGTCCCCCATTCCCGAGCGTCAACGTCCCGAGCCTTCCCAGCCTCCTGCCCCACGGAACGGAGCGACACGCCATCCGTTTGCAGGGCATGGCATGTCGCCGGGGGCCGCCACCGCGACAAGCCAAGCACGAATTCCTTACCATACCGCACCCAGGTGGCCTTCGACCACAGCCGGGAAGCCTCCCTGCCGTCCACTGATTTCGGGCCGCTGAACACCGCGCGCGCTCGCGGGCTTCTCGCCCCCTGGAGGCCTACGCCGCTGCGGGAGGCCGTGCGGCAGGCCGTCGGCTGGTGGCCCCGGGCCGCGGCCGCCGCCGGCCGTCGCGACCGCCGCCGTCTGGCCGTGGCCCTCCGCCGCCGGCAGCGGCAGCTCCGCCGTCGCCGACAAACCTCTGGCGAGGGCGGCGCCCTCGCCGAGGGCTCCGCATCGGGCCGATGGCGACGGCCGCCGCTGGCGATGGCGGCGCCCCAGGTTCTTGAGTTCGCAAAGAGGGCAAGCATGAGTAAACACATTACCGCCAAGAGTGTATGATTCGTGCGCGAGCAGATAAGCAGAAATACAGCGCACGACACATAAATGCACGCAAGTGTCATCCACACACACATACACAAACGCACACACGTATGTTAATGTTTGCCTGGCCTTCGTAATGGCATGCGTTGTATGTACATGTGTCCGTAGGGTTGTGCTCTGGCCACGCCCCCGCGCACAGGCAGAAAAGTCCACGCCATGGCGGGAGCAGGGCCATGACAAAACAGATTCACCGTCGTGCTGATCAGCCCCGCCATCAGCACCACAATTCTGCAACCAGAACCATTGTAGCGCAATTACTGCCAATATCAACGGCACCGTCAGAGATCACCATATTCACAATCCTCACGTGGAAGACGTCAAACGGCAGCGGTGAATCGACATGGTAATATCGTCGAGGCAACGGCAATGCGGTCGTGACAGCAACGCCATGGCAAACACAACGCCGTGCCATCGACATCGGCGGCGTATCGTCCCAGCGGCAGCGCCGTCGCAACGGCAAGGTCATCGTAATGGCAGCCTCGTCGAGACGGCAATGCCGTCGCCCTTCGTCGAGGCGGCGAAAAAAAGTCCAAGTGTTGGCGGGCAGAGAGCCAGAGCCACAAAAGACACGCGTTGCTGCAAGGCAAAGCAAGAGTCATATCGACACGTGATTGAGTCGCGGAGCCTTGAGGGCTGACGGCATTGCCTTCGCAACTGGAGTGACTTTGCAACGGGGACGCCGTCGTATCGTCAAAACGGCAGCGCCGTCGTAACGGTAACGCCGTGACATCAGCATCGCAATCGCAATGGCAACACCGTCGTATCACATCGCCCCAGCGGCAGTACCGTCGCAATGGCAACGTTGTCGCAATGCCACGCGCCTAGGAAGAACGCGCGCCTTCATCTAGAGTACCCTTGTGTCCTTGCCTCTGCTGCCCGTCCTTTGCCGTTTTCACTGGTCGCCCGCCGCCCAACACAAATCCTAACTTCGGCCTCCATGGGCCTTGCGTCCTCACCACCCGGTCCTTATCACACGTGCTGACTGTATATCATGGCCAGGGCCATGAGAGCCTTCCAGAGTTCATTGCCCCCTCTTCTTCTTTCCATGCGCTCCCCATCGTTCGCGCACGTGCGTCGGGCCGTGATAAACTGGCCTCCCTATTCCATGTCCCTGGCCTTTTCTTCAGGGCGGGGGGGGCCTTCTGCTTCTCAAGAGACCCACGGGAAGTCGCGACGTCGTATCTTTTGTCGGCGTGGGCCCCCAGAGATCCTAAGACTGGCCCGAGTCGCGCTGTGACTGCCTCAGTGCCGCCCTAAGGGCTCTAGAGGCAGGAAACTGACAAGAGGAGGCCGCATGCGAACCCTACCCCACGACCGCACGATTTCTAAGGGGGGAGGTGGGGCTCGCTTCGTTCGAGACCTCCGAGGCGAAGTGAACCACACCTCCCTCTTAGAAATCGTGGGGTGGTGGGCCAGGGTTCGCATGTGGCCTCCTGGACCAAGAACGAAGAGAAGGAGGGAGAGTAGCAGAGAGACGCGCGCGCTAGGAAGAAAGAGAGAGAGAGAGAGAGAGACAGAGAGAGAGAGAGAGAGAGAGAGAAAACAAACAAAAGAGGAAAAGGCCGCCGCGCGCGCCCGGCTTAAACCAGCTGCCCTCCCCCCCTCCCCGCGCCGCGCGCGGGGCCAGCCAGGGGGGAGCTGTGCCGTCGTGCCTTCTCCCGCGACGTGAGGGGGTGGGTGTCGTGCCGGGGACTCGGACTCCAGCTCTGGGGCCCCTCCCGGGGCGCGTCACGGCCGGCAGTTTTTCGAGGCGGGCCCCGCCGTGGCGACGAGAGGTCTTCAGACCCTCCCAGAGGCGAGAGACTTACAGGCAATAGATGCTCGATCATCGGATTGAGGCGCCTCGCTTCTCGGCCCTCTTTTTTGCGTTGTTCTCTCTCTCTCTCTCTCTCCTCCCGACCTCTTCTTCCTTTGGGCCTGTTCCATGGCATGGTGGAGTCCCCTCCCATCAAGTGGTAAGCAGGCGGGAGGCTGGCATGGTTTCTCTTCGGGCCCTCGTGGAGCAAAGAGATCAAAGCTGCTCGATCCACGGGCGTTTGCCCTTCAAGACATGAAGGGGGTGTCGTTTGGGGGGGGGGGGGGGGCGCTCTCCGGGGAACCCCACCTGCCCTGCGAGGGTGCAGCGCAGGGTGCCCGGCCGAGGTGTCGGAGAGAGTTCCGCCGCCTCCGATCGGAGGTTGCCAGCACGGTTCCTTGAACCAGGTTGGTTTCGCCAGGCCTGAGGCCCCTCCAGCCCGACGTGAGGCCCCCCAGCTCAACCTGAGGCACCCCAGCAGCCGTCGGACCTGCCTTTCCTGAGCCCAGACCTTCTCGCCGTTCCCGAGTCGAGGCGCCGGGGACGCGCCACTCGGAGCCCAGGCTTCGGCACGACCGAAGCCCAGACCTCCGAAGCATGGCTCCTCAATCGAGGCGGCTCGGGTGACATTCCGCCTCCTCGGGCCGCTCTGGGTTCCCATGACAGTCAACATGTGATTTTTCGGGAGGAGGGCGGGTTCTCGGGGGAATCGGTCAGGAGGTCTCTGACCGCGGATTGAAAACCACATCGTCGTATGTCTGGGAATGAGTACAGTGGAAACCCATGCCAAGAAACACCCTTGTTGCCTCCAGGGTGCCCTGGCTTTCTTGGGTTTCTCGATGGTTCTGCGATGGAAAGCATGACGTCCCCACACCAAAAGTCAGTGCGCGTTCTGGGGTCTGAGGGTTGTTTTTTTTGCGGAAGGTTTCTTCTGGTCGAGCTCCTACTGTACGGAAAGATTCGAGCAGTGGCCAAGCGTTTTGGCTTGCCTATAGGCCCATCAGTACATGTTCTAAGTCTTTGTGTGGTTGGCACGAAGTGTTCTTAGAACATGTCTGGCTGAGGCTGTCTTGTTTTACTACGTCGGGTTCACGTTCTAGGAGCAAGGCAAATGTTATCAGAACATGCTTTGGTTCCAAGAACATGTCGTGGTAGGCCTATGGAACTGCTGGGACGGTCGGCCCCTGGTCAAAGGACTGGGGACGACGACCGACAGCAGGTCCTGTCCGTTGTTATCCGGACTCGCTGTGGGTGTCGCCGAGGAGTTGACCACTTGACGCAGCAAGCTGCCTGCCTAGCAGCGGCCCCTGTTCGTACAGGATGGCATATGCTGTTGCCAGGCATCGTGCCAATCTGTCCGTACTCGTTGCAGGCGTGCCAGACTTTGTTTGGGGTGGGGGCATACGCATATCTCCAGAAAGGCACCAGAATGTCGAGCCTGAGGTCTCTCTGCCTTCTCGACCTCTGGAGGCTGCATTCGGGCCCCAGGGCCGTCACAGAGCGGCTCGGGATGAAGAGAGGCCAGCTCCTGCGGAGCGGGCGTTCGGGCCCCAGGTCTCCGGAACCCGCCGGAGGTCTGGGGTGGAGCTGGAGGCCCTCCGCTCGTCCCGAGCGCCGCTGGCGTCGAGGGCGTCGCTCCTTCTGTTCAGTATCGTTTAACCTGTCCCCACCCGTCCCCACCGGGCCATGGCGTCGCAGCCCCACCATCCCATCCCCCAGTTGGGGATAGACCCCTCGAAGCCCGAGGGGAACAGCCCATATCACCATCCAGGGGGGCGGGTCGGCCAGGGGGCCAAGGCCATGCCAGTTGGAATGGGAACTGGTTAGTCCAGGGGGTTCGCAGCGGCACTGCGCGGTGTGTAAGGGATGGCTGCTGCCGCTAATCCTGGACACTCCACATGGGCTCAGAAGTCCATCCCAGCAACAGGTCAATCAATCAAACCAGCTCAGGCCATTGCAACCCACCTCAGCTGGACTCAACCCAGCCCATCCAGTCCAATCAAATCCATTCCAACAAACCTACGCAGAATTGCTTGGACCATACACCGGCCATCTTGACTTCTCCTAATCCTGCTCAGTTCGCTCCTGTTGCGCATCCCCTCCCCTCTCTCCCCTCTCCTTCTGTTCCATCCTTCCCATGCCCCCCAGCCCTGCCCTCACCGCGTGCCTCTCGCTCTGGAAGCCCGGTGGTGCTCTCCATCCCCCTGTTTGTCGCCTCGCTCACCCATGTAGCCTCTCCAGGCCCGGCCAGGATGTGACCCAGAGGAGGATCGGGGCCAGGACCATGTCCACAACATTGTGTTGTGTTCGTACACCGCTGAGTAGTAAATGGCAGCGATCCCCAGGGGAGAGGGAGGAGAGAGGCCCGCCGAGCCTGACCAGATTACGCCAGGAGGGCGAGCGCGAATCCACTGCTTGTCGCTTGCGCGAATCCGAGCTCGGGTGCGGGCTGCCGATCCGGGCCCCTTGCGTCAGGATGCACTTCCTGGAAGGTTGCGTTCAGCGTCGGCGCTGGTAGATCCATTGTGGAAACCTGGCGTAAACCAGCACCGTCCCACTGATTTCTGTTCAATTCCGCTCAATCTGGCTTCATCCCGGGCTTATATTCCAGCTTATTCCAGATCAGTTGACCTCAGTCAGGCTTAATAGCCCCTCTTCGTTTCTACGAAGACCTCCCAGGAGCTGTTTCCACATTCCTGCGCAACTCGGCCGCATTAGCCATGCCGCGCCGTGGCGCCTTCAGAGTGGTGCTGGCGGTCCTGGCCGCCATAGGCGGGTGCAGGGCCATCAGCGACCACTGCAGAGTCGACTCGGTGAGGGGGTGCGAGTGTGTCCTCGGCTCGGACCTGTACAAGGACACCGAGGGCTGCGACTCCAATGCGTGCGCTGCTCCGGGCGGGGTCGACCGGTTCGTGCACCTGATCGACGGTTGCTCCGCCAAGGTCAGGCAGGCCAAAATGCATTGCGAGGAGATGCAGAACGTGGTGCGCTGCGCGAAGGAGTTGGGCTGTTTTGATAGGAATATCGAGGACGTCTGCACTGGCATGGTGAGGAGCGATCCGACGTGTGAGCTTGATTGTGCGGCCGCCTTCCGGGCTGCTGGCGTTGGCCTGACGGCCGTCCTCATGGGGTTGTTCACAATGAGCCTCCACCTTCAAGCATGACCTTTGGCGTTGAGCTTGTTGAGGCTGCTAATGCGGCGCGGCAGGCTTGCGCAGTGTGCTCCCTGTCATGTGTAAGAACTCGCGTGGGAAGTTGTTACTGCACCTTCAATCACATGCCACGTCATGAATTGGCATGGGAAGTGAATGTGACCGGCTAGGCAGGCTGTGCAAAGTAGGGCGAATGGCCCTCATGGCAGTTTGGCCGGCGGTCGCTATAGCGATCTTTCAAAAAACAACACATCCAGAGGGAATCGACCTCTGGCAGCAGTTTCCGATTGAGTGATGTAACAGGCCCACGTCATTTCGCCGAACCTCAGAAGAAGACAGATGCGGCTCCCGATCTCGTGCGTGTTGCTTGCGGCTTCCCGTCCAGAAGCCTGCGTGTAAGTCGTGGCCGATTCGTCCTCCTCTTCCTCCGTGTCTGTTGCGGGGCTCTTTGGGGGCCTCTTGAAGGCCTCTGGGGCGGCCTCCTGGCGCTTCCTCGCGGCTCCCGTGGGCTTCTGCTGCCCTCTGGGGGCTTCTTGGGGACCTTTGGGGGGTCATGCTGGGGGTCCTGGGGGCCGTTTTGAGGGGTAGGGCTCCCGGGGTGCTGCGGGTTCCCCTCGTGGGCCTCTCTTGGTGTTTGGGCCCCTTTTGGGGCCTTCTGAGTGTTTTTCTGTACCGTTTTTGGGGCCTCCCGGGCCGTCCTGGGGCCCTCTTGGGCCGCTTCTGGGTCCTATCGAGGGCCTCGTGAGTCCTATCACGCTGCTTTGGGTCCGGGCACCAGAACAGGCGAGAACACAACATTCGTGAAAAAGCCACATGGGGATTAATAACCGCTGCCTTTGGAGGCCCTCTTCAGCGCCCTCTTTGGGGGCCCTTTCGGCCTCTTGGGCCGTCTTGGAGCTATCTGGGGTTTGCTTGAGACCTCTCCGGCGCGTTGGAGCATTTCTGACTGTAAATTTGGAGGCTCTGGAGGCGCCGAGGCCACGTTGATGAGCTCGTCGCCACCCGGGCCCCCTCCCCCTTTCACGACATGTTCGGCCCATGGGGGAGGGGGAAACGGGAAGGGGGACAGCCAGATATCCCACACGCTTTTTCACCCCCTTGTAATCGGGTGTCGGCGGATTTCTATAGCAGGGCAGATGGATTCGTGGCTCGAGGAACGTCTTGGTTGGAAAATGTCTCCGGGCTCTCTTGGGACGATCTCGTGCCACGTTCATGCTTGATGACAGTTGGCAGTATACAGAAAGATCGGGGTGCATGATGAACAACATGCAGGAAGTTCGCACTCACGCGATGATAAGAACACCTGTGCGGTGCGGTCCGCTCGCCCCGTGGTCCTTCCTTTCGGCGGCAAGCCCGGGGGGAAGTGAGAAGGGGCGGGCCTTCTCAGAAGGCTTGGACGTCCCCCAGCCTTCTGAGAAGTTTTCGAAGCTTTCCGCGAAGATGCAGACAACTTCTCAGAAGACCCCTTTGGCTTCTGAGAACTCCCGCCGCCTTCTGACAAGGCCTTCTCCTGCTCACTTCCCCCCTCGCTCGCCGCCGATCCCCCCCTCCCTCCCTCCCTCGCTCTCCCTCCTCGGTCTCATCTTCACCCTGTCCGCTCCTCTCTCTCTCCTCATCTCTCTCTCTCTCTCTGTCTCTTTCTCTCTTTCTCCCCCTACTTCTGCTAAGCTCCTCCCATAGCACTCTCGACGACCCCCTACAACCCCCTGGCCCCCCCCTGAGTTCCCCGAGACCCATGACCCCCCTAGATCTTACCCAGCCGCCCACCACACTCCTGCTCCCTTCTCTTTTCCCGCTGCCGCCGCACCTTCCTCCTCCTCCTCCTCCTCCTCCCTCCCTCCCTCCCTCCCTCCCTCCCTCCCTCCCTCCCTCCCTCCCTCCCTCCCTCCCTCCCTCCCTCCCTCCTCCCTCCCTCCCCCTCCCTCCCTCCCTCCCTCTCCTCCCTCCCCAGGGCGGAGGAGGGGTGAACAAGGGTTGAGGAACGTGCGACGGCTCGCATTTCGCCATGGCCGCAGCCAGAGGACGCGGTGGCCTGATCGCCGACCTCGACATCAGCGCAACGGTCCAGAGAGGGGCCTCCTTGCCTGCGATTCGACGCGCCGTCGGCGGCCCCCCGCAGTCGCGGTCCACCCGCGCTGCTGGGGCCGCGCTGGCTCGGGGCGAAGAGACGAAAAAAAGGGGAGGGGACGGCGCTGGGGGGTTTTCAGTTGACGGGGCCCGCAGGGTTCCCAGGAGGTGCCCGAGTCTCGGCCCGAGCGAGGGGGGCAGGGACTCTCAAGCAGGCCCGGCGCCGCGGTGAGCCTCTGCGCGTCCGCCGCCTAGACGCTCCCGTCTGGCTCGCCCCCGCACGCCGCCAGGGCAACGGCCCGCGCCCGATGGCGCCCGAGACCCCAACGGCTCGCGGCACATCGCAAGGAGCGCAGCCGCCGTAGCCAGAGGAGCGCAGCATCGGCAGCTCTGTCGCGCGCCTCGCCGCCAGCATCAGTGGACCAGGGACGACTCGCTTGCCGCCTCGCGCAGGCACACTGACGCATAGCAGGTTCTAGCTTTCCCCAGGCATCAGCAAGTCGACCGTCGCGGAGACCAGCAAGAAACGCCGCCGCATGCCCCCTGCTGCACTGCGTCGCTTATGGCCTGGCGGGCGTCGGGCCATCAATCCACAGCAGGCCCCGCAAGCGTACAAGGGGTCGCCACCTCATAGCTGCGTGCTGCGGCGCCTCGATGGCCAGCTCTACCTTGAGCGCTGCGTACGTCGCCAGCCCCAGGTCCCACCGCGGCCCAGCAGACACCACCTACGCCATCGCCGCACCATATTGGCGAGCACGCAATCGATTCTGGATGGGTTGCCCGAGCTCGGCAATACAGGTGGGCACGGTCCTCGCCAAAACGACCTGCTAGCCAGCCAGCGCTCGGAGGGCTCAGCGCTGGTCCCATGAAGCACGAGGTTGAGGTCCCCCACAAGCAGCGCCGGCACGTCGCCCAGCGAGCGGAACCACGACAACGCTGCTAGGAGCAAGGCCTCGTTGTCCTCCACAGCGGCAGCGCCATCAGCATAGTCGTAGACCTGCGCGATGTGCGACGCCCGCTGGCCTCCGAGGCGAAGGACCGCGCACTGCAGCCGGCAGGCTTGCTCCGGGGTCATGCTGACCATCTCCGCGGCGACGAGGCCGTACAGGCCCTCCTCGTCCGCGAAGGCCAGCTGATGGATGCCTTCGCCAGCGGCCTCAAGCTGCAGGCGGAGTCCGCGGAGCCGAGCTTCTGCGAAAGTGGCGGCAGCTGAGCCCTCGTCAGCGGGCGAGCGCGCTTCTTGGAGGTAGTACGCATCTGCCCCAGCTGGGCCAGCATCCCGCGCCAGTTGGCGCGCCAGCTTGTGGCGTTAGCCACGGGGATGCGCGTGTTGGGTGGGCCCTGGGCGCGAGGCTCTCGCCCGCGCGGATGCCTCGCCTCGCCTTGCCCATCCGCTCCACCGCGAGGCGTCCGTCGCCGAAGCTGGCGGCCGTCCGGCTGGCCCTGGGCGCCCACGATCTCCCCGACGGCGCTGGAGATCGCGACCACATGCGGCCTCTTAGGTGGCTCCCGAGCGGCCCGGGCGGCGCCAGCGGCGGCCCCGCCGCCCTCGGTGGCCTTCCTGGGGGCCCAAGTCGCCCGCGATCTCCCGAGTGCTGCTGGAGATCGTGGACGGCGGAGGCCCCGTGCGGGCCTCCAGGAGCCCATCGGCGGCGGCCCGCGCGCGCGCGCCTGGCGGAGGCAGCCCAGGCGGCGCCGGCGGCCGCGCTCCGTGCATCGCTACGCGAGCGGCCCCGCCTGCATGGGGAGGGCAGCGTGGAGGCAGCTCGCTGGCGGTCCAGGCAGCGCCGGAGCGTGACCTGCCGCCTGGCCTCCGCAGCGTGGCCTGCCACTCGCGCCACGATCTGGGCGCGTCCCCGCGAAGCGCAGCACCGCTGGCATCGCTTCCTGGCGGCGCAGCGCCCGGAGCTGCGGCGGCATTGGCACCCGCCAGGCTCTCTGGCGGCGCAGCGCCCGCAGCGGCCTCCTGGAGAAGGAGCGCCAGGACCTGCACGGAAACCAGCGCCTGGGGTGGCAGCGGCGCCGTTGGCAGCGAGAGGCATTGAGGCGGCGGCACCTCCTCGGACTCCTGCCGCACCAGCGGCATGAGCCTCCGCAGCGGCTCTATGCACCGCCACGGTGACCAGCGCGCGGAGCTGCTCGACGAGTGCCGCGGCGTCACCGCCACCTTCAGCGCCGCCTCCGCGCTGCGGCAACGCCGAAGTGGCAGCTGCGAGGGCGTGGAAGGCCGCCGCGACGCTGGCCTCAGTCGAGTCCACCGCTGCGCTGCCAGCAGCTGGGCACTGGCCTGCTGCAAGGCCTCCGCCCGCCTCGAAGTGCGCGACCGCAGGCCGGGCCATCGCTTGCAGCGTGGTCGTCGCCGCCCGCGGCGGGTTCGCACCCCGCCAGCTCTGCGCTGCAATGCCATGCTGACTACGCACCGCTGTGCGGTGCCATCCCTTGCGCTGCAATGCTACGACATGGGATGCTTGACTGCGCAGTGCCACGCCATGCTATGCCATGCTGCGCTGCCCAGCGCTCTCCTGACTATGCCTTGATACGCCACACCTTGCATCGAGCCCCCGATGGGGATCGTTGCCCTGCCTTTTCGGCAGCCGACTGCGGATAGAGAGGGGCTTCACGCACTGGCACGTGATGGGAGGGAGGGGTAGGAGATCTGGATCTGACGCGAGCGCACCTCGCTTGCCTCTTCCTCTCCTCTCTCCTCCCTCCTTCCCAGCGCCACGGGAAGGGATGGGAGGGAGGGATAGGATGGCAGATATGGCGCGAACGCACCTAGCTTGCCTCTCTTCGGCGGCGAGCGAGGGGGGAAACGAGAAGGAGAAGGTCCTCTCAGAAGGCGGCGGGGCTTCTCAGAAGCCCTCGCGCCTTCTGAGAAGCTTTTGTTTGTGTCTTCGGCGAAGGCTTAGAAAACCTCTCAGAAGGCTGGGGGATTTCCGAGTCTTTTGAGAAGGCCTTTTCTTTCTCGCTTCCCCCCCTCGCTCGCCGCCGATCTCCCCTCTCTCTCCCCATCGGCCCCCCCAGGTGGACCAGCGGCCCCGAGCACCGGCGCCGCCACGCCGCCGCGCGGCCCCTGCACGCTGGCACGGAGCGCTGCCGGTCCGGGCGACAGCGGCGACGGCGGCGCCCTTGTCGATCATGGCAGGCCTGGGTCGGGGGCAGCGTGGGGAGGGGGGGGGACCAGGCTCAGGGGTGTGGCGCTCGAGGTTCGAGCTTTTTCTTCGGTAAGGGGGGGACGGCGGCGGCGGCGGAGAAGGAGGAGGAGAAGGAGGAGGAGGAGGAGGAGGAGGAGGAGGAGGAGGACGAGGGGGAGGAACAGGCTCATGGGTGCGGGGTTCGAGGTTTGAATTTCTGCAGCGCCAGGGTTAAGTAGGGCATGTCCCCATACAGGAGGAATATCCAAAAATAATCGAAAATAGTCTTAGGACGATTTTTAAGACTCGCCCCCACCCCGCAGAGGCCCGTGCGGATTCGCTATCGGGGGTGTCGGATGGCAGCTCGATGATCCCCCCAGGGCCGATCCCCCCCGAACGTTCCTCCTCACTGCTGTCGAGGCCGCCAGGCCTCGGAGGTGCGAGGGCCCGTGGGCGCCCACCGTCCCGGGGGCGGGCAACCACAGGACCCGATGCGCACCCACGCGCCGCAGCTGTGGGCACAGCCAGGGCGCTGGGATGAGGGCCACCCTGAGCTCAGCCAGGGGGCTCCGGTTTTCGAGCCGTTCCTCAGGTCAAGGTCGGTGAACCCATTCGTGGCCGAGGCCCGCTGGCGCCAGACAAGTCCCTTCATTCCTTCTGTGAGCGTTCTTCTTTCCTCCCCAACGTAACGCTCGTTACCCTGCCCCCCCCCCCCCCCCCGTGACGCTAACGATCGTACTGGGCGGGGAGGCCTGGACCCTCCCTACATGCTAGGCGGCGGACTGTGCTCACCAGCATGGCGCGGTAATGAAATGCATGCTTTGGTGCTCATAAACATGCTGTGGCGCTCGCAGGCTCTCCACCTGCTGCGGCCCCGAGCTCACAGGCATGACGGGCGTGGTACCTAAGGTGCTTCGGTGCTCACATGCGTGTTGTGCGTGTTGTGGCGCTTGCAGGCTATTGCGGTGCGCATAGGTCAGGCCCACGCACTGCAAATGTGCCCTGCTCGAAGGGCGGCGGGTCGGGGGACCGATGTCGAGCGGCTTTCGTCTGGGCGGTGCCACCAATGCTCCTGTTGCTGCCCCCCTTCTTGCTCCTCCTGCTGCTCCTCCCCCCGCTCCGTATTCCCCTCCCTCGACGAAGGCCGCCAGGACCGTTGAAAGAGGAGAGGAAGAGGACAGGTATGTGGAGGTGCAGGAGGAGGAATAGGAAAAGGAATAGGAGGAGGAGGAGGAGGAGGAGGAGAAGAAACAAGAGAGAAAGCACATAACAACGAGTCCTGAAGGCTTCCGTGGTCTTTGGCGAGCCCCGCAAGGAGGCCTCGCAAGCTAAGAATGTGCTCGTTGGCACGTTTGGCGTTGTGGTGTGCACAGGCGCTGTGGTACACGGAGGCATTGTGGCGTGCGAAGGCGTTGCGGTACACATGGTTGCTGTGGTGTACACAGGCGTTGTGGTGTACACAAGCTCTCTGGTGCACGCAGGCAACGAGGTGTACGCATGCGCTGTTGCGCATAAGGCTGCTGCAGTTTACACAGACACTGTGGTGTACGGAGGCACTGCGGTGTACACAGGCGGCGGTGTGCTGCACGCAGGCATTGGGCATTGTCGTGTACGCAGGGGCTGTGGTGCACACGGGCGACTGATGCGCCGGTTGCGCGGACGTACCCTGGCGGGTGCAGGCCGCGGCCGCCGTAACCGTTACCCTCCCACCCGCCCCCCGCCCAGGTAACGACGGTTACCCCGGAGGGAAAGAGCGTTCTTTCTGGCAGCAAGATGGCTGCATCTGCCACCGCTATCGAGCCTTACCCTTTCGGGCCGAATCGACCTTGCCCCAGGGTAGGGGTGAGAGAGGCGCCTGGTGTTGCCTTGCCAGTGCCGCGGGGCTCGAGCGCCAATGCAAAGACGCCCGCCGCAGACGCGGGGGGCAGGGGGGGGGCGGAGGTCGGAGGATCGGAGGACGAGGAGTAGGAGGAACAAGGGGAAGGAAGTTGAGACGGCGGGGAGGAGGGTGGGAGGAGAAGAGGAAGAAGAAGCGGGGGAGGCAGAAAAGGAGGAGGAGAAGGTGGAGGAGGAGAAGGTGTTAATTTGACGGGGATGACTGGGTCGGGAGAATGGTAGTATTGTTGTTACCGGACGTGCGTCGCGATCGACGCCGTTCGGCTAAAGCGATTGATAGCTAACGTTCGGAGAGCATGAGCGGTCTGATAAGACTTTTCGATAGTTTTCTTGCGTATCCTCCCCGAGGATTTACATGGTAGCGGAGCGAGGTTAAGTAACTCGCGGGCAATGGCGGGCGTTGCCGCTGCTGAGGCCGTTGCAGGACCAGGCGGTCCAGGGCGTGAGTCAAACACGCCACAAGACCGGGACATGCGACATGCGGTTCAACCGTAGCCCGGCCCAGGTCACGGAGTTATGCGAGGCTGCTTTCTACATCGGCGACTAGTTACGTGAGCGTCACGTTACGAGCCAAGCATGATCGTATGAAATAGACCATCGAGCGACAAAAGCCACCGTGATGAGAACAATTACTAATGAAGAGAGCTATGGCCTACTTCTCATCGCCCAGAAAATACATTCGCGGTTACTGAATGCGGGCGGTGACAAAGAATACGAACGCCAAGAACGAGCCGAACATACTTCCAGAAAAGCACGCTTGACAGCGTCACAAAGATAGCGGAGTCGATGGCCGAGAGGAAGACCAAACCAGCGCATCTGGGTACTAAGCCGGCTAGCGAATACAAGGCCAGCAGCTGAAGAAATTGGCCTGTCATCGAGGTATGTTCAGGGAATGGATCGAGAAACTCCTGAACGCCGTTGCACAGGTCAATCCGAGTTACCGTAGGGCGCTCAAGAACCTCAACAGCAAGTTGGATACGATGGGCGGTGTGTAGGATGAGGCTGAAGACGACATGGCGACGATACTCAGCGGCCGGTTAACGGTGGCCGAATACGCAAAAGCACAATCAGTTAAACAACAGCACGATGACGACAAAGGTGATCTTGAGTTTGGAAGCGACCAGATGAACAAGTTAGAAGAGGATCTGCGGTACATCCTGTATGACAAGCTGGGCGGAGTGGAACCGCGAGGCAAGTTGAAGTGGTTACGTGATGGGGGTGGATTGCAGGCGTACCAATCTAATACAATTCTTAGCCGTTGTTGCGCACGGCGGGGCACCAAGCTTCAAAAATGAAGGCCTGAAGCTTCAGCCTTCAGCTTGAGCTTGAGGCTTCAGTTCTGGCCTGGCTGGTCTGGTTGGTCTGGTTTGAGCTTAGTGCTGAAGCTTTAGCTGTGGATTCGGTCGAGAGTGGTTCAGGGGATGTCCAGGGAGGCAGCGTCAACCACTACCACGGGACAGCACTTACTTGTGCATTTCAGATTTGTCTTTGCATTTTTGTTTGTGATCGAGTTTGTTGTTGCATCTGGTATGGCTTGTCGGGTTGCTCTGGTACTAGCTTAGTGATGACATTTTCGCTTACGATTCGGGCGAGAGTGGTTTAGGGGAGGTCCAGGGAGGCAGCGCCAACCACTACCACAGAAAAGTATGTTTTTGTGCATTGCAGCGTTTTGCTTTGCATGTTGTTCTTGCATTGCAGTGTTTTGCATTGGTCTGGCTGGTCTCGTTGGTCTGGTTTGAGCTTATTGCTGGAACTTTAGCTTCAGACTTGGGCGAGAGTGGTTTAGGGGAGGTCCAGGGAGGCAGCGCCAAACACCATCACGGAAGAGCGTTCGTTTTGTTTTGCATTTGTTCTTGCATTTGGTCTGGTTGGTCTCGTCGGTCTGGTTTGAGCTTAGCGCTGATGCTTTAGCTTGGGACTCGTGCGAGAGTGGTTTAGAGGAGATCCAGGGAGGCAGCGCCAACCACTGCCACCGAAAAACATGTTTTGGCATGGCAGTTTGTTTGCATCTGGTCTGGCTGGTTTGGTTTGTCTGGTACGAGCTTAGTGCTGAAGCTTTTGTTCAAGATGCGGGCGAGAGTAGTTTAGGGGAGGTCCAGGAAAGCAGCGCCAACCACTACCACGGAAAAGGCAGTTTGTGTTGCATTGCGGTTTGTTTTGCAGATGGTATGGCTGGTCTTGTTGGTCTGGTTTGAGCTGAGTGCTGAGTTTCTAGCCCAGGATTCGGGCGAGAGTGGTTCAGGGGAGATCCAGGGAGGCAGCGCCGACCACTACCACGGAAAAGCAGTTCTTTGTGCATTGCAGTTTTTTGTTGTATCGGGTATGGTTGTTCTCGTTGGTCTGGTTTGAACTTAGTGCTGAAATTTTTGCTTTGATCTCGGGCCAGAGTGGTTCAGAGGAGCTCCAGGGAGACAGCGCCAACCACCACCACGGAAGAGCATTCGTATTGCTTCGCAGTTTGTTCTTGCATCTGGTCTGGCTGGTCTTGTTGGCCTGGTTTGATCTTGGCTCTGAAGCTTTAGCTTCGGATCCGGGCCAGAGTGATTATTTAGGGGAGGTTCAGGGAGGCAGCGCCAACCACTACCACCGAAAACCATTGCGTTGCACTGCAGTTTTCTGGCTTTGTCTGCATCTGGTCTGGCTGGTCTGCTTGGTCTGGTTTGAGCTTAGTGCTGAAGCTTTAGCTTAGGATTCGAGCGAGAGTGGTTTAGGGGAGCTTCAGGAAAAAGCGCAACCACTACCATCGAAACACATTGCTTTTGCATCGCAGTTTTTTGGGCTTTGCAGTTTTTGGCTGTTGTGTTGCAAGTTTGTTTGCATCTGGTCTGGCTGGTTTGGTTGGTCTAGTCTGAACTGAGTGCAGAAACTTTAGCTTTGGATTCGGGCGAGAGTCCAGAGGCAGCTCCAACCACTACCACCGAGCATCAGTTGTGCTGCATTGCATTTTGTTATTTTGCATGTGTTGTGCGTTGCTGTTTGTTTTGCATCTGGTCTGGCTGGTCTGGTTTGTTTGTCTGGAGCTTAGAGTTGAAGCGCTTCACCCATAAGCTGCCATAGTTGGTCTACCGGGCTGGTCTAGTTGGTTTACCTGAGTGGTGTGACTGGCTGGTTTGCTTGGTCTGGGCAGGTTCATCTGCTTGATCTGGTTTGGGCCTCGCTGGTCCAAACGGCTACCTGGTCTGGTTGGTCTGGTTAGTTTAGCTGGCTGGCCTGATTGGTCCATCTGGCTGGTGTGAGAGGATGGTATGGCTTGTTTGGTCTGGCGTTTGGTCTAGATGGTCTGGCCTGGTCTGGTTGGTCTGATCTGGTTTGGTCCGGTTGGTCTAGTCTGGCTCGGTTGGCCTGGTTTAGTTTGGTTGGTTTGGTCTGGTTGGTCTCACCAACCGGTCTTGTTTGGACTGGTTGGTCTGGTCTGGTCAACGTGCTTCGTGCATCGGCCCCCCATGCTCTGCCTGGTCTGATCTGGTGCTCGTTCTAGCTGGTTTATTGGTCGAGTATAATTCACATTGTTTGTCTGGTTCGTCTGGTCTGGTTTGGTCTGGCTGGTCTGATCTAGTCTGATTGGTCTCGTTTGGTCTGGTAGGTTTGGTTTGGTCTGGTCGGTCTGGTCTGGTTGGTCTCGCCGGCTGGTCTGGCTTGGTTTGGATGGTCTGGTCTAACCAACGTGCTTCGTGAGTCGCTCCCCGCCCTCCCCTTCTGGTCTAGCTGTTTGGGTCTGGAGTTTGGTATGGCTGGTCTGGTTTGGTCTTGTTGGTCGAGTAGTACCTTGTTGGTATTGCTGGTCTGCTCTGGTTTGGTTTGCTTGCTCTGGTCTC
This sequence comes from Prorocentrum cordatum, assembly GCA_963575745.1. Classification (NCBI taxonomy): domain Eukaryota; class Dinophyceae; order Prorocentrales; family Prorocentraceae; genus Prorocentrum; species Prorocentrum cordatum. The sequence continues at coordinate 420,324 of CAUYUJ010022570.1, read as the reverse complement.
GTCTGGTTGCTCTGGTTTGGTCTGAAAGGTCGGGTTTGGTCTGGCCGGTCTTGTCTGGTTGGTCTCGTCGGCTGGTCCTGTTTGGCATGTTTCGTCTGGTCTGGTCAACGTGCTTCGTGAATCGCAGTACGCCCCCATGGTCTCTCTGGTCTGGTCTGGTGTTTGATCTAGCTGATCTGGTCTGTTCTGGTTGGTCAAGTATTCATCTTGTCGTTATGATTGTTTTGGTTTGGTCTGTTTGGTCTCGTTTTATCTGGTCAGTCTGGTTTGGTCTGGTCGGTCGGGTTTGGTCTGGTCGGTCTTGTCTGGTTGGTCTCGCCGGCCGGTCTTGTTTGGTATGGTTCGTGTTTGGCCAACGTGTTTTGTGAGTCGCTGTCCGCCCTCCCCCATGGTTTGTCTGGTCTGGCCTGGTGTTTGGTCTAGCTGGTTTGGTCTGGTCTGGTTGAACGAGCAGCTCGCCTTTTGGATCTGGTTGGTCTGGACTGGTTTGGTTTGGTTGGTCGCCTCGTCTGCTTGGTCTCGTTTTGTCTGATCGGTCTGGTTTGGTCTGGTCGGTGTGGTCTCGTTGGTCTCGCCAACAGGTCGGGTTGATCTGGTCTGGTCAAGACCAGTCTTGTCCTTGGATTCGCGGCATTTTTCCCTTTCTCGCCTGGTCGTTTGGCTGGTTCGTCTGTTCGGGTCTGGTGTGGTTTAGTCGGGCTCGGTCTCCTTATTCTCTGTTGTCCCCGCCAAAGGACGTCAATTTCCTCTCCGGTGGCCCTTATTCTCTGCTCTGACTTTAGTCCGGCTCGGTCTTTGGTCCCGCCAGGAGATGTCCTCGCAAAAGCAAGTCCCACCTGCGGTGTGGCTTGTCTGGCTGGTCTCTGATTGTTCTGATGATGATATGTCAGGTCTGTTTAATGCCACGCCCTCTATCCCGCTGGATAACGAGGCGTGAGTGCCGCCGGACTCCCAGACACAGGGGATGGGGTAATCATTGTTCAACTTGAGCGCCTTCAACCGTTTGTCTGCTTCAGTGTCCACTCTCAGACGATTGAGCCTGCTGGATGGGATAACCAACAGCGGCCCCCCGAGGAAGCAGAGGAGAAGGAGGAGGAGAAAGACAACGAATAGGTTGAAGATGATGACGACGACGAGGAAGAGCAACAGCAGGAAAAGCAGGATGAAGACGACGACAAGGCTCGCGAGGACAAGCACGCAGAGGATGAGGGGGAGGAGCAGGATCACGAGGAGGATGAGGACGGGGACGAGCAGGAGGACGAGGGGGACGAGGAGGAGGAGAAGGAGGAGGAGGAGCATTGTCTCTGACGGTCCCTGGGACCAGCGACAGCTCCGCGCCCTCGTCTTCGACTCCCTTGTCGTCGTCGTCGCCGTTGTCGTCGTCGACTTCCTCGTCGTCGTCGTCGCCCCGCCTCTGGCGTCGCCGCAGCCGGGGCTGGGACCGGAAGCGCTGCTGCGTCGAGTCTGATTGCGGCGGCAAGGGAAGTGAGCGGGGATGGAACATCAGCATTCGTATCAGTTCTTTGGGCCTAAAGCAAAGTGGGGCGCTGGGGCATAAGAGTTGTTCGCCCCGAGCGGCTTAGAATCTACAAGTGGTACTCGGGAGTTATTGTTTTTACCCATGCAGCCGAGATGAGCGTGGCCATGAACCCGGACAAACCAGAAAGTATCGAAGACGTGGCACCACAGTTAGAGCAGTGGGCGGCGCCTTCGTTGAACCTGGCATTCCGCGTCGCCGCGTCATGAACCATGATGTGACATGCCGGTGACTTGTTCTAGGATTGGCGCCAGGACAATGTCAAAATTCCAGACTCTTTATCACTGGAGAGCGATCATCGTTTTTCGGGGAAAGGTGAGGATGGGGCTCGGAAAAAGAGGTTAGACGTGGCCGCGCAAGGCAACAGTGTTAATTATGAAAACCGGATCTGCCGACAACGCTAACGACGACACAAGGAACGGCGAACGCGAGTGGAGTGATGCGGGGTACGTCGACGACAACGGCCATTGGTGGCCAGAGGAACAATGGCACCAGTGGGGCCAGGAGAACACGCAGGATGAATATGCAGGAGTAATCACGCCAACAAGAAGAGGCAAAGGAAAAAGGCCCCTAATGTTACAATCGCGGGGGATTCGGGCACGTCGCTGTCAACTGCCGGGCGGAAGGCAAAGGCAAAGGGGAAGTAGTTACGAACGAGGCAACCGCATCACGCACGGCCAGTAGTACGGGAGTAGGGGGGGCCAAGGAAGAGGTAAAGGACAAGGGGGCTGGGGAAAAGGTGTTTGCGCACCAGTCTCCGAGGGGGAATGTTATTCCTCTGGGGACAGGCGGCCCAGACTATCAAGAACGCGCTCAAGGCAAGCCGCGTGAAACCGACGCGCATCATGTACAAAGCGGGGCGCAGGCTCGGGGAGAAGCTCATCGAAGCGCTCGCGAGGCAGCGTGGTCTGTGCCGAGACGTCACAGGCACGACCAACGCTGTGATGAACTATGCCAGCGGGCCCGCCCACGCGACCGCGCACGGGCCGCGGGGAATTGAGCAACACTCGCCAGGCAAGTAAGTGGGGAACAATCGGAGTGGCAAGGGCAAGGGCAGCGCCAAAAAGAGGCGGGCGAAATGAGCGGCAGGCACGAGAGCGAAAGCAGAGCAGGCAGGCCGGTTCGACCACGGACGCAGGGGGGGAACAACAACGCACCCCAGAGGGGGAACATACAACCCTTCACGCGACCAACGCAACAAACATCGGCAGCGCGCTCAGACGACTGGGGCCTCGCCCAGGTCGATCTGCAGAGATTTGCGAAGACGATGCGCGGCCAGACGGGGGGTCCCACGAGGCGCTTAACGAAACGCAGGAGCGGAAGCTTAAAGCGGCGCGGGTGATCACAAACGCCATGGTTCAGGAGGAGGACGGCCTGAACGCCGCAGAGGATCATATCGTGACTGACATCGTGACTCCGCACTTCCACGCGACGGAGCTGGAACATGTCATCGGGCATTTGCTGAGAGTCGTAGGCGTCGCGTTTGAGAAGCGGTTCTTCACGCGTGACGAGGTCGGGCAGACATGCGAACATACCGGCCAGCAGCACATTGCGCCGTTGCGCCCAGATGACGAGGAGTCGTAGGTGGCGCGTGGCTGGCAGAAGATGGGCGCGAGCAAGTGTGTTTCTCCGAAACATTGGGCTGCCTTCGACCCGGATGGCGCGGGGACTTGGGGGCCGCTGGGGCGGTTGCGCAGTCGGGGCGAGAAGGAGGTGGTGTCCGAGGACGGCGTGAGCGTCGAAGAGATCAGGGGGGGAATCTGGGCGCGCTGCATGGTATAAATGCAGGGCGAGCTCGGCGCGAACGCGAACAAGACCATCCGCATTTACGAAGACGAGCAGCAGAAGAAGGAGGGCACCTTCAACGGAGGCCCAAACGTGCACGCGGCTAAGAGCGTCGCCAGCATCGCGATGGAGGACGAGGCAGAGGCCGCCAACGCGCAACGCGAAGACCATGAGCGGCGGAGACCACCGGGGCACCGAAGACAAGATGGACGAGCGTAGCGGCAAATAGTAGGCCAGTCGATGGGCAGAGTATGCGACGCGCACGCAGCGCCGCTTCTCGAGGGCCAATCTGGAAAAGCACAACTCGCCGGCCCGGACCCCCAGGGCAACCTACCCCAGGGCGTCGAGCAAACCGACGGAGAGGCCTTGAGGCGTCGCGACGACCAACCGACTTCGGGCAGGAGACAACAGCTTCGCAATGCGGGGTGGGCACGGCGGCAGGGTCGCAAAACGCGCGGCGAATATCGACGAGGAACATCTGGCTACACACATAGCGAGTGACGGGCTGCACGAGGGGCGCTGCTACCACCGCTGCGAGTGGAAGGCAACCGCGGGCGGTCTCGCCAGGGAGACTAGCGTAAAAAGGGCCGCAAGAGAGCCCCTGAGGCCCGTTGCCCCCCCCCTCAATTCAATGCTCGACCGCTTTGCCGAGGAGGCTCAGGAGTGCGCATTTTCCGCCGATCCACAGATTGTACTACAGTAGAGGGATCATGCCGGGCATCGCAGAGATAATCGGGACGCGCCTGCTCCAGTGGAGGTCGGATGAATACCAGAATGGCCCGCCGACAGCTCGATGGGCCACGGTCGTCGCCATCAGGGAAGTCAAAAACTCGACTGAACAGATTTTGCATGGTCAGTGCGGAATCCATGTGGAGGAGACTGCAAGAGCAGAAGCTATCTCTCGGATGCTCAGAGGTTGAACAACCATCGCTGCAATGATGGCAACGACCTCGAACGTCAGGAGAGACCCCCAGCAGCGCGCATCATTGATCCAGCTCGCGCAGATGTCACGGGACAAGATGGCGCAAGCGGCTCGCCCGCCCCTCCCCCGCCCACCTCCGACCGCGGGCCACGACGCCCAGTGAGACCAATGTGAGTACGTAGCTGGTAAGAGTAGCATTGGTCGCCCGAGAAGCACTGTCCAAGACTGGAGTTTGATTTTCCTACCGGGCGCGTGGGTCTCGGGAAGGGGTGCGCGCCCAGTGGGCCGGCGGCCCACTCGCTCTTCCCTTGCATGCGACGTGCTCCTGCGAGCTTCGGAGCGTCACTCCGCCGACGCCTCGCCGGCCAGGCCTGGCAGACCCCGCCGCTCCGGGCAATCTGGCCTTCGCAGTCAAACGGGGGGCCTTGCTTCTACGCGGCGCGCGCAGGGGCCTGGCTTTTTCGTTTGGTCCAACTGTAGGAACTACGACCCCCAAGCGTCTTTATCTTTACTTCCTGTGATTAAACGCCTCCACATCCCCGGCTAGCCGGCCGATGGCAACCCCGCCGTCCCAACTGTCAGAAAACAATACAAATTCATGTTTTCCCCGCCAACGTGTCGTCGAATTGCGAAAAGTTCAACAGGAATGGGATGGAATGAACATCGCTTGGGTAACCCTAAGCGGTCGCGTCCTATCCATCAAAAAACAATGCAAAGTTAACGTGTTCCTCGTCAACGTGGAATTTCTTGTCGTCGGCGCTGCGAAATGTGTAGCAGGCACGGGACGCGGCGCACATCGCGCGCGGACGCCCGGCCAACCCTGCGCGGGGCTCTCCGTCCTACCTGCCAAAAAATATGCCGCAACTTCGACGTTTTTCTTGCCAACATGTACTTTCTCCTCGTCGGCGCTGCGAATCACGTAGCGGGACTGGGACGCCCCGCGAATTCCCAAGAGGCATTATCCTCTTCCTCCTCAGTTTCTCACTCCCTCCCTCTCTCCCTCCCCTCCCCCTCCCCCTCCCCCTCCTCCTCCTCCTCCTCCTCCTCCTCCTCCTCCTCCTCCTCCTCCTCCTCCTCCTCCTCCTCCTCCTCCTCCTCCCCCTCCTCCATGCGCGGCAGGGGCGAAACGATTGGCGGTGCAACGCGGGTGGCAAGAATGAGACGCGGCGCACTTCGCGCGCTGGACATGTTGTCGCCGACGATGCAAAATGAGAGGCCGGAGCGGGGCGCTGCGCACATCGCGCGTGGTCTTGTTTCTCGTCGACGTTGTTCAATACGCGGCAGGAGTAGGACGCAGCTCATGTCGCGCGCTGAACGTCTAGCCGCCCGCGTATAAGATGAGCGACAGGCGTCGGACGCGACGCACTTGCTTATTATGCTGCGGGAGGGCGGGCGGGAGTGGACGGAGCCCTCTGGCTCGTTCGAGCTGGCGAACTTGACCCAAAATTACCTCCTCCTCCTCCTCCTCCAGCTCCCATCTTGGCCTGAGGCATGTCTGGGCCGCAAGCGAACCCCATGCAGTCATTGCGCAGTTTGTGGTGGTAGAATGATGGAGGTGGCGGCCCGCATGGGCAAGGCGACCGCGTGAACGGCCTCTCTCGCGGCTTCTCCCGCTTTGCATGGCAATCTGATCACCGTGCACAATGCGCCCGCTGGACCGCTGAGGCGACGCGCAACGAAGAGGACTTCGAGCTCGCAACAACGCGCTAGACATCGACTGCTCCTGCACTGCGCTAGGCATACAGCTGAACTTCCTCACTTTCGCAGCGCACGAGGCGGAGAAGGAGCGCGAGCAGTGCCGCCGCGACGGGCGCGCGACGCCCGAGAAGCAGCCGAGCTGTATATATACATAGACCAGAACGCGACGGCACCAGGGCCACCGCGACGCACAAGGAGCAGCAGAGCTTCGAAGACCAGGAGGGGGCGCTGAGCGCCAAGGAAGTCGCGACGGACAAGGAGCAGCAGAGCTTCCTCGAGACGGACGTGCTGAGCACCGTGGGCGACGCGACGCGCGAGAAGAGGCAGAGCTACGCGGGCCAGGACGAAACGCGGGGCGCAGAGGACACCGCGACGCACGAGGAGCAGCAGGGCTTCCCACAGACGGACGCGCTGGGCACCAAGGACGACGCGACGCACGAGACAAAGCATAACTACTCGGACCAGGACGAGACGCTGGGCACAGAGGGCACCGCGACGCACGAGGAGCAGCACAGCTTCGAAAACCAGGGAGAGGCGCTGGACAACCAGGGCACACCGCTGGACGACAGGAGCTCCGAGGCGAGCCAGCAGCAGCGCGAGACCGACCAGGATGCGAAGCAGGGCGCCAAGGGCACCGCAACCCTAGAGGAGCAGCAGAGCTTCGCGGACCAGGAGGAGGCGCTGAACACCAAGGGCGCCATGGCGCAGGAGGAGCAGCAGAGCTTCGCTGAGCTGGACGTGGCGCTGGGCAACAAGGGCGACGCGACGCACGGGCCACAGCAGAGCTACGCGGGCCAGGACTTGACGCTGGGCACACAGGACCACGCGGCGCACGAGGAGCAGGAGAGCTACGACGACCAGGAGTGGACGCTGGGCACGCGGGGGCGCGAAGATAACGCGGCACCCGAGATGCCGCCCTTTTTCCCCGATCTAGTCTACGACGTCGTAAAGAGGTGTCCCGAGGAGGGCTACGTGGTCACGGCTCGTTGGTTGTACACCAGGTTCCACGTGTGGATCGAGGAGGCCGTCACCGCGTGGACCAGCTCCAGCGTCTTCGAGCGGGTTGGCACGGGTGGAATCGCGGGGGCCGTCACGGCGCACGGCACCTTGCAGGGCAACGCCGAGAGCGACGAAGAGGATGCCAACACAGAGTGGGAGGCAGCTGGCTAGCAGGCATCTGCGAGGAGCGGGTGCCCCTGCGCGGGGGGAGCCGGTGCAGGCAGGGCCACAGCGCCACGTGGCGCGAGCGACCTCCCACGAAGTGAACACAGCTAGGCCGAACAAGATTTGTTTACCGCCATTTCATTCTAGCTTAGAGCAGGAGTCACCCCCCGACATCGGCCCGATAGCTCGATCGATCGATCGATCCTTGTCCTCCTCCTCCTCCATCCTCCTCTTCCTCCTCCTCCTCCTCCTCGTTCTCCTCCTCCTCCTCCTCCTCCTCCTCCTCCTCCTCCTCCTCCTCCTCCTCCTCCTCCTCCTCCTCCTCCTCCTCCTCCTCCTCCTCTTCCTCACCATGGCCACGACAATTACCACCAACATCCTCTTCATTTCCACCATCATCAGCGTCATTATCGTCATGATCGTCATCGTTATGTTTAACGACGCGACGCCACCGTCATCATCATTATCATCCCCCTTCCTCCGCGGAACCTGCGTTGCTCCTGCGGGTGGCTGTTGGGTTCGATGCGCCGTGCCTGCACGCCTGTGCCACGCACGCGGCCCCCACAGCGGGCAGCGAAAGCTCCCACAGAACCTTTGTAGCAAGTGCGGCGCCCCCTGCCTTCTCCAGGCCTTCGTCCAGCTTCTTCCATTGACGGATAGTGAAGGAGAGCGCGAGAGAAGGGGACAGCACAATACACCCGCCGTGAGGTCGATTGTTCCGCGCAACACGTTCGAGGCCACCTTTTTTCCCTCCAGCGCGCGTCGGCGTCTCACTCTTTGTTGCAACCCCTCAGTGTCTAGTCGGCCTCTTCGTTTTTCTGGGAGGCTTCCGTGCCATATGGGGCGCTCCAGAACGGCCTCGCATTCATGGGATCTAGAGGTGGCACCCCGTCCTGGAAGCGACGCGGGAGTAAAACAATGTCCCCGCCGGCAGCAGGCCCGTGGACGCCAGCTAAAAGTTGACCGCCCAAGAGATATTTTTTTTGGAGCCCAGGGTTTCACCAACCCGCCACACATGGGGTTGGCGGGTAATTATGCTGGGCGATCTCTCCAGTGACTTCTGCTGTGTTGCGGGTCGGTGTTTTTGGGACGAGCGCGCAGGGTCCAGCTCGGCTTGGGACCGAAGAAGGGCCCGACCTCGGGCGGCCCATGACCGGGAGGAATCGCGATGGAGCGTGCCAGAACGCTGCTCTGGAGCGCGCTGGAACGGCCGCGGCGCCCGACAGGCCTTCTCAGAACCGCCAGGTCTCAGAGATCCCCAGCTTGTCCCAGTCTGGTCTTGTCCTGTTTTACCTGTTTGCTGGGTGACCTGCCGTCTCTGATACCCCGCTGCTGCTGTGAAAAGCTAAACATGCGCTGCGCAGATAGCGAAACATACATTCTAACTCCATTCTGTCATTCACTGCGCTGAAGGGAACATTGTTGGCGATCCAACGACCAAGAAAACGCATTAGGTGGACCGGTCTTTTCCTGGCCATGGTTTCGTTTGGGCCCCCCCCCAGCCCTCGTCGCTGCGATCGCGTCGCCGACACCGCGCACTTTCAGCCCGCGCGCACGTGCAGTCCGCCCGGTCTCATGGGCTTGAGGCCGTTGGAGCTCGGTCTTGGGCGGAAGAATGATTGGGCAGGACGGGCTCCAGGGGGTGTTTGGTCAAGCATGAGCACGATGAAGACGTGGCCTCACTGAGGTCCCCGTTTGTGCATCAGGGATTTTAGAAAATATGGACGGTTTGGTTCGGTACATCTGCAGAAAATACCCCATATCCCTAATGTGTTTGGCCCTCCTAACTTAGGTCCCTTCCCAAAGGGTTAAGGGGTCCTTTTTTGGTAATTCATTTGGGGGTATCTGGAGGGGGTAGGGGCATCGGCCAATCGGGAGAGTGTTTTTGGGCCTGGGGCCGTAACTTTGAGGCGGGGGAGTATCCATTACCTCCGCCCGGGGGATCGATCTTTGGGGTCCCTGGTGGACGGCGGGCATGATAGCTTGGCGCCGTGGGGCTCAAACGTATCCACGTCCACTGCCTCCAGGTGGTGGATATGGATATATACCCACCTTGTCTTGGTGCGCGTTCTGGCTGCGGAGCTTCCGCCTGCAATGTCATCCTCTCGCACGAGCGCTTCTCCCAAGGGCCACAGGCCTGTGAAGACTCCCTGCGGCCTCTGTGTGCAGCCTGCCCAGACTCATCTCGCCCTCCGCATAGACCAGGGTCGGACGCAAGGGGGTCGGGGTAAAGCAAGAGTGCGAAATCTGCTGTATGCAGCTGGTTTCGGCCCCGTCGCTGTGCGCATTTCTAGATACAGATTGGCGCTAGGAGGCGCTGGGGAAACCTGGCACATGAGCTGATTCGCCAACCCCCTCAACCCCCTCTGTGCTATCCCCCCGCTTTCCGTCAGGCCTACAGTCTTTGGGTACCTCGAAGAACGGTGCACCATCTATGTGTTTCGCCATCTGGGTGCTAAAGAGCGGCTGAACAACATTACGCCCCGACGTGCCACCGCATCCGTGCCAATTTTTCAGCCGCCCCGGGGCAGGCGCCCCCGACCAGAAAATTTTACGTTTTGACCACCTCAATTATCGCAGGGCAGCAGCCATAGGGCACCGCGGCACTACTCCTAGAGCACCATGCCAAGAGCGACACCTTGCAGCAATGAAGGCTTCAGAGTCAACCGTCAATACAAGACCAGGGCAGTCACGAGAAACCACAACAATGAAGGCATGACAGAGAGTCAGCCAATATACATCACCCAAAGGGCACCATGGCAAGAACGAGGAGCCGCAGCAATTCAGGCGCCATTGGACAGTAGCCATAGGTCATTACCCCTAGGGCACCAGGGCAAGAACGAGAAACCGCAACACTGGAGGCACCATACGGCACCAGCGCTAGTGTACCACCCATCGGGCACCAGGGCAAAACAAACATCAGCACCACAGCACACTAGCCATAGAGCGCAACACCTAGGGTACCATGGCAAGACCGAGGCATCACAACATAGTGTGGCAGCAATGGGGCACCATCCATAGGGCACCAGGGCAATAACGAGTCATCGTGGTAACAAGTTAGCGCATCGAAGGGCAGCGGTCATAGAGCACCACCCGCAGGGCACCAGGGCAACACCGAGAAGTCGCAACGAGTATATTCCATACTTCCTGGCATAGATCAGAGCTCCTTAGTAGAAGCGTTTTTTGGGGAGTGTTGCATCAGCCACCGGTCACCACCCATGGAACACCACGGCGAGAATAATACATTGCAGAGAGGCATCAAGAGAAGACCTTCCAAAAAAACACCCCCAAAGGGCACCAGGGCAAGACGGATAATTCGTAAACGTGACAGCACTTCAGAGCACCAGTCGCGGGGCACCACCGCGGCAAGAACGAGAGGCCGCAACAAATGAGGAACCATAGGGCACAAGCCACAGAGCACTGTCCATATAGCACCCAGGCGAAGGAGACATCGCAGCAACTGGGGCATCATAGAGCACCCAGCCATAGGGCTCCACCCACATGGGGCCATGGCGAGAACAAAACGTCGCAACGTCACAGCAACTATGGCTTCATACGGCACCAGCCGTAGGGCTCCACACGTGGGGCCTCAGGGCGAGGACGAGAACTCGCAGCAACGGAGGCGCCATAGAGTCCCAGCTACATGACACCACCCATCGGGCACCAGGGCAGCGAAACATCGCAGCAGTTGCTTCCAAGTCCTCCGAATCCAAGTACGAAGGCCTCTTTCGATTCTGGAACATCTTGAGCTGCGGCAGAGGGTGAACAAATGACCGTCACGAGTTGGTCAGGCTGCCACAGACTATGAGTTCTCGTGGGTGCTTGCCAGCGTCGCCTCCGCCTCCGAACTCGACGTCGTGATTGCTCCACGACGTGACCCCAGAGCTGCTGACCCCATCCCCGTGGCTGGTTTCGTTTCCGTGGGCCGTCTTCTGATGATCCGAGGGCCCGTAGGCCCTCAGACGCCGAGATCCCGAGAAAACGCCAGGGCTTAATAGCAGCACCCTCGGAGGCTGCTGGAAGCCTCCCAAGAAGCCTCCGCGGAGGTCCCCGGGAGAGCTCCGCAGGCCTCTGGAGATTCCCAAACAAGGGCAGCACAACTTCGGAGTAGGTGCGATCTTCGATCTCGGCCCAAACCCTCGTCCCAAAAACTCCTCCGCAAGGGGCGCGGAGGTCATCGTGCGAACATGGCCCGATCGGCGCGCGATAATCGTTCCAGGCCTGATCCTGGTCGGAGGGGGCTTAAGTCAGTTCCAGAGCGTTCCGGAACGCTCTCAGAGCGTTCGGGAACGCTCTAAGAAGGCCGCGGCGTCTTTGACATCCTCCAGAGCCGCCGGATCTCAGAGATTTCCGATTAATCTTCACCCGATCTCTATCTTCGTCCTGGCTTCGTCTTACCAGGGTGCCCCACGAGCGCGCGAAGATAACCGCACACCGCGGGGCGCGATACCCGACGTGAGGTGTGACCTGCTGTTCAGAACCAGCGGCCCGACACCCTGAGCAAACGTCTTTGACCATTGATCGAAACGCGCGTCCAGAGTTGTTGTGAAAAAAGCCTCGAGCTCGACGTCGGAGTGTCGTCGTCGCCCTCGTCCCCGCTGGTCCCAAGCCGTTCCGAGCCTCGGTCCTCCAGCCTCGATCCTCCATCCTCCATCCTCGATTGATCGTCATCGATCCAACCTCGAATGATCGCCCGCCTTCGCTCGATCATTCTCGGTCTTCCATCCTCCGTCCTCCATCCTCGATCGATCCATCCTCCGACTGCTCCGATCCAATCGTCGCCCTCGATCCTGAACGGCGGAGCCTGGACGCGTCGGAGCTGCACGCAGACATCCGACGTCGCAACTTTTTTCAAAGCGTGGCTCACCAGAGGTCCGGACCCCCGCATCCCGAGCCGTTTTGTGACCGTCCCAGGGGCACAGCAAGGGTCCCCAGAGGCCGAAAACGGCTGAGACCTAGAGTTCGATCGCCACGACGCGAGTAGATGAGATCTCCTCGGCTCGGGAGCCACAGATCTGCCCCCGGGCCCATCCTGGGGAGCGCCTCGACCAGGATCTCGAGGCGGATCCAGCCGTTGCGACAAGAAGGCCTACCAGGGGGCCCCAGAAAGAAGCGAAGAGCGTCCTACAGTCATCGAACTTCCATCCTCGATCCTCGGCCTGGGACCGCCGAGATCCAGCCCTTCGACCCCCCGCGGACGCAGCCGCCAGGGTCCCGCCCGCCCGTCGGCGAAGCCTGCTCCGGCGGGACCGGCCTGGCGAAACCAGCCCCGGCATTCTCATGGCCACCGAGAGACCAGCCGCGGGTGAGACCAGCTGGGCGAGGCCAACGCCGGCGAAACCAGCGCCATCGAACCCAGAGATCCGATGTCGTGATTTTTCCATGCGGGGTCCCCGGAAGTCTCGACCCATTCCCCAGCACCGGTTTTTCATCCTGAGTTTTTTTTTAACATTCCTGCGGCCCAGCGAGGGCCCTTCGAGGCCGAAAGTTGCGAAAAACCTCCGCCCTGATATTTTCGTTGCGTTGGATCTCTGGGACCCCCCCGCGCCGACGCCGCCCGCGGCCAGGTGCGCCGCTCCATGGCCGGCGCCGCCGGGGCAGCGCAGCTGGCGCGCCGCCGGCCTCTGCTGCTGGCCGACGCGCTGCCGCACCTGTGCGGGCAGGCGGGCGGCGCGGGGGCGCCGGCGGCGCGGAGGGCGGCAAGAGCTGTCGGGGTGCGGCCCAGGTGGCCCGGGCCCCCCTCGCGTCGTGACGGGAGGCTTGTCGCGATAGTTGCCCCCTTCCGGGTGCACTTGCCGGGTCTCGGGGCCGTCAAAAAACAACTCCGGATGAAGAGCCAGTCACGGGAAAGGGGTCCAGACCTCTGGGTCGACGTTGCGGAACAAAAACACGACGTCGGGGGCCTGGGGGTTCGGCTGCACGAAAGACCCTGAGGTCCTGGCGACATAATCTTTTTCGAGCCGGACGTTTTCGTCCAGTTTCGGGCCCCAGGACCCTCACAGATGGGTCCAGCTCGAAAAGTGGCGCAGGAAGATGGGGTCCGGGGCTCCATTCGTGATTTCTCACGACGTTTCAGTTTTTTCTAGAAGTCGGATCTCAGGGCAAGAGTGACCTTTCGCCAGAGTGACCGTTGGTGCGGGCGTTCTGGGGCTCGTGTAGGTGCCTGGATTCGATGCGATAGCAGGGGCTTGCGCGCTCGGGTTTTGCCCCCCCCCCCCCCCCCCCCCCCTCGCTCCCCGAACGCCGCGCACCAAAGGTCACTCTTGCCTGGGGTCACTCCTGCTTGCAGCCGAACGGTGCGGGCCACATCGTGCGGCGAGTCAGCGGGGACTCGGGGTGACCGCACGGTCGTGGGACTCGGGTCGTTCTCGGAGAACGTCTCGGGCGATGGGGGGCCTCCAGAGTCACGAAAGCGCGCGGCGACTGGCCGTGCGGTTAGGTTTTCCGGGGTCCCGAGGTCACCGCACGTTGTGTCACCGCACCGTTTCCTTGGCATTGCTCGGGCGTGCGCATTCTTTCGTCAAGGACCATCGAGGAGCATCTCGGGCCATCTTGCGAACAAAAGCACGCACGGCATCGACAAATGCGCGGGGAATGGACGTCCGAGCGATGAGACGTTCTGGGACACCCAGATGTTCAGGATTCGAGGTTCGAGTGTCTGTTAATTACAGTGGAGGCCCATGCCGAGAAACACCCTGATTGCCTGCAGGGTAACCTGGGTTTCTCGGGTTTCGATGGTTTTGCGATGGAAAACGTGACGTTCCCACACCAAGCATCCATGGACGTCCTGAGGTCTCAGGCTTGGGGTTTCTTGTGGAACGTTTCTTGTGGCCCAGCCTCCACTGCAGCGTTCTTCTTCCACCTTTGCGCCTCCAGGGGCGCCCTCGCGGCCGCGGCTGGATCTGCCTCGGAGTTAAGGGGCAACGACAGGAGGGATATCAAAGGAGGAAAAAAGCCACCCGGACCCGACCATGGACGTTTACTAAACGGCCCTGGGCGTTTACTAAACATCCCTGCCCTGTTCGATTCCTTCCCTGGGTGCGTTTACTAAACGGCTTCGCTTGTCGGGGTGATTATTGTGGGGGTGGATTCTCTCCCTTCTAGGATAGGCTCAGGTGGCACGCGTCGGCCCCCGATCGCTCATAGATCGCCGATCGGGGGCTGCGCCGCCCAGGCTCCGAGGTTTTACCCCGAACAGCTTGTCTGTGAGGGTTCGGCGCGGAGCTCTTCCACGTCTGAGCGCTTTCCCGTGCCCCTCCCCCCCCCGCGCGGCCGCCCTCGTCTTCTTCCTCCCTCCTGCACACCAGCCAATTCGCCTTTCGGTTGCCCCGGGTAGCCACACGCTGGCTGCCTCTGCCTCGCCGCCGACGGAAGAAGTTGGCAAGGGTTCCTCGTCATTCTTGCGTCGCGGCTTCTGGACGCACATCCCTAAGCGTGTCCTCGCCTTTTTGGCTCGTCGATCCTAGGGGTGGGGACAAGCTCGGGGCTGGTTGTTAGCCTCGAGCTTGTCCCCACCCTTTTTTTATATAAAAAACAAAAATAGCTCGACGCTGGTTGTTTCGAGGTGGCGACAGCCGTCCGAGGAACGCCGTCCGAGGCGACAGGCCTGCCCCGGAAGCCAGGACGCCGCGGGCGGAAGGCGCCCTGTGCGAGCGAGGGCACGCCTCGAGCCGCGGCTGCAGCATCTCTCCTGGCACCGCTCGGACGTGTGTACAGTTTGGGGGGCGAGGACTGCTTTCGAGAAAGAAGGGATGCCGTAAACATCAACTTTTGGCGCTCCGCGCGGCTTTTTCGGATCCGCGCTGGGGCCCTCCGGCGGCGCCTCCGGCGCCGCCCTTGGCGCGTTCCGCGCGCCAGGGAGGGGGTCTAGCCCAGATCCAAAAATTCCGCGCGGCCTTCCAAACGTTTTTGTTTATGCTGTTTTTTCTTCTTACTCAGGAGCATCCTGGACCATCCTGCGGACAAAAATACACGCGCGAGGCCGAAACAAGGAGCGGGGGATGGACGTCCGAGCGATGGCAAGTTGACGGGTCGGGGTCGAAGCAGGCGGCGCCAGGGGGATGGGTTCGATAGGGTCCGGCGGGGAGGAGGGGAGGTGCACCTTCTGCTCGAACGATCGAGCCACCGGATGTCCGTGGGCGCTGCTTCTCGGGAGGTGGATCGAGGCTCGAGGGATTCGAGGAATTCGAGGCCCGATGATCGAGGCCCGATGATCGAGGCTCGTGGGCAGTTGCCCCCATTTCTTGGCCTCCCGGAGGCTTCTCGTTGACACGGCTGGATTCCCCGCGACAGTTTGGCCAGAACGCACCCCAGGCAAGGTCCAGGCGCCGACTTTTGAGGGATCTTTCAAGCTGCGGCCATTGCGCTGAACGATGCGCCCAGAGGAGCACAAGCTGGCTTCACCCAGCTAGACGGTGGGAAGCTGGAAGTTGCAAGTTCCTGGAGCTGGAGCGAGGGGAAGCGGAAGAGGATCGGCAGCAGCAGGAGTGAGTCAGGGCGGGGACGGGCGGGGCGACGACGGCAAACAGCATGTCCTCGGAAGAGGCCCCGTCCCTGATCGAGTCGGTAATCGAAGGGTGCAGGCGAAGGGTGCGGGGGGCAGCCTTTTTTGCCAGGAGGTGCACGCGCGCCGTGATCTGCCGACGAGGCATCAATGCCACCTCACTCCTCCTCCTCCTCCTCCTCCTCCCCTTCTCCCTCTCCTCCTCCCGGCTCCTCCACACCTTCCCCCCTCCTCCCAATTCTCATTCTCCCCCTTTGTGCCCAGCACATCCCCATCCCCCCTCCTCTTTCCTCCACACCCTGCCCATTCACCTCCCCTCCCCGTTCCACCTCCTTTGCCTCCCGCCCAACCCCCTCCTCCCCTCCCCCTCCCCACCCTAATTCGGTGACAGTCCCGGCATCCCGGCATCCCCAGAGCGCTCTTGACGAGGTGATGCTGATGGAGACCACCCCGGGCTTCGAAAACGTTTGAGAATTTCCAGACATTTCCGAAAACCTTTCCCTCCTGAAGTTCGGGGCCAGCGGAAGGTCTGGACCAAGGGACTGCCAGCGGGAGGTGAGGAACACAACCCCGTTTCAAATGCAACCGCCCTCGGGTTTACAACATCCGATTGGCCTTCACTCCATGTACGAAGCCACGGCGTGGATGATGCAGGAGCATTGCATGTCATCCATACGAACCTGCTGCGCAACACCCGCTCCACATACATTTTCATTGCTTCTGAATGCCTCTGCGAACGGCGGCACGGCCGAGGGGCAGGTCGGCAGCAGCCCGAGCCGCGGATCCGAGCGCTGTCAGCCCACGCCCTTTGGGGGACTCCGCGCACACGCCCGCCCGTGATAAAGGGTCGGGATCTTCGACACAGCCACGCCTCAGGTGATGCCGGGCCCTCTCCCCGTCTCCTCTTCTCCCAGACCTTCAGAGAGGAGGGCCAGCTGAGAGAACGGCGGCCTTCCCGCCCGGCCCGAGTCCGGTCACAATCGTCCTCCGGACCCTGGGGTCCATTCTGACTTGTTTCCCGAGGCGGCTCCAGCCGTGGCAGCGAGGACCGAGTCTCCAGCACGCCCACAGAAAGAGCGAAGTACGCCAGGGAGGTGTCTCCACCAGTTGGGGGGGGGCCAGCACTGACCACCGCCACCGAGAACCCATCGGGGGCGACCGACCGACCCCTGGGTGGTGGCACGCCTGAGCGTCGTCCTGTACTGGTCGGCCACGCGCAGAGGGGGGTAGGGGCGAGAAGGTAGGTTTCTTGGAAGCACCCCTGCTTCTTAGAAGCGGCGGGTCTTGTCTGTAGACGTAAGGCCTGCGCCTTCTAAGAAGCAGTCTTCTTCTAAGAAGCCTTCCCCCCCTCCCCCTACCCCCCTGTGCGCGCCGCCAAACTGGATGACGCTCGTGCGTGTCACCGCCCCAGGGGTCATCCCCCCCCCTCCCCCCCGCAGCCCCCGTTCTCGGTGGCGGTGGCCCCCGCTTCTCCTCTGAACTGGCCCTCAGCCTCGACCTCCCCTGAGAGCCGTCGCCGACGTCTAAAAGTTGAAGCGTCGTGCAACATCACGCCTGGACCCCTACATCAGGGCTGGACCTCAACGCTGGTTTGTTGGACTTCGGCTGTGTTTTGTTTTTTCGTTTTGGGAGGGAGCCGCAGGAAAACAGGTAGAGCAAAACAAACAGCAAATCGAAAACAAAACGAAAAACAACGTTTAGGTCCAGCCCTGCCCTAGACCCCATCGTTTTTGCGCAGTGCTTCGAGCCGGATCGGTCTGTGGGCGTCCCGGGGCCCCAGGCCAGAAACATTGAGACGATACGCCCGGCCCCCCCCAAAAACGAGACGCCCCGATCTCCGCAGGGTCCTTCCCGACCGCGCCCTCGGCCTCGCCGCCCCTCCGCCGACTGCCGCCCCTCCGTCGACTGGCCTGGCCGCGCGCCCGGTACTCGGCGGCGAGCCAGGGGGGGAAGTCCGAGGGGGCGGGCCTCCTCAGGAGGCTCGGGAGGCCTCGGGCCTCTTGCGCGGTTCTCTGAGCACTCCCCGAAGGCACAGCAGATTTCTCCGAAGGATCGAGGGCGATGGAGAAGCCCCGCCGACTTCTGAGAAGGCCTGCGCCTTCTCACATCCCCCCGGGCGCGTCGCCGACGATGGCGAGTCCGAAAGGTCCTGGGCGGGTGGGCAATCGGGTCTCGTCGGCAATCTATGGGCGATTGGGGGTCGGTGCATCCTACCCTGTGCCTACCCCCCTTTGCGTTGCCCCTCCCTCGCTGCCCTGATACGCCCGTGCTGCCACGCAACACCTACCGGGTTCAAAACGTCCGTGTCAACACGTTGCGTATTGGCTCGGCACGTGTCGGCCCACGTTTCGGTGTCGGCGAATGTATCGCGCACGACCTCGGTGTTCCGTTTACATGTCGAGTTCCGTGCCAACACGCTGCGTGTGGCGTGTTGCGTATCGGGGCGGCTAAGCTCCTCAAGACCCTTGGAATCGGAGCAGGGCGAGTTGCGAGGCCCCGCCGCCTTCCGCAAAGGCCCGCCGCCTCTCGCTTCCCCCCCAGGCCCGCCGCCGAGCTGCCAGGAGGTTCCGCTCAGCGTGCCGCGGCGGTGCCCCCCAGCGACGCGCTTTGCCCTTCCATCTGACAGCGTGCCGCTCCGCTCCGTTTGGCGATTGGCCGAGAAAGGCTCGGGGCGTCGACGCCTGGGGACTGCTCCCCCGGGCTCGCCGCCGAAATGAGCGACGCAGAAAAGCGGGGTCGTCTGCGCCGACATTGGCGCGTAAGCTGCCCGCGTCAGCTCGCGAGTAAGCGTCCTCGTCTCCAGCGTGCCGCGCTGGCGGCCCGCGTAAGCCGCCGCGTAAGGTCGCTGTGTCATCTCGCGTAAGGCCCGTTTTTGATCGTCGCCCAAATGCCCCCCGCACGCCGCCTGACAGGGCGCCGTGGCCTTCGTGGAGGCGCTGCTGGCGCAGGCGGGGCGGCGGCGCGTGGAGTGCGAGCTGCGCTCCTCGGACGGCCGGGTGCCGCCGAAGGGGGGGGCCCCTCAGGCCATCCTCATCCCTCCTCCTTCTCCTCCTCCTCCTCCTCCTCCTCCTCCTCCTCCCTCCTCCTCCTCCTCCTCCTCCTCCTGCTCCTCCTCCTCCTCCTCCTCCTCCTCCTCCTCCTCGTCATTTTGGCTCAAGCGTTCGCATGCCTGGTGCGCGCCCCGCCGTCCCCGCGATGGCCGCGCGTCGGGCTAGAGGGGCTTAGGATCCCGCGACGGCTGCCCGCCTCGTCGAGGCGGCCGTGCGCGGGGCGCCCGGGGTGCCGCGGCGCACGGTGGCGGCGGTGGCTCGCTCGGCGGTCTCGGCGGCGGCGTTCGCCGTCTCGGGATCGCCACCGCCCGCCGATGCCGCTGGCACCGACCTGGATCAAGGTGCTCGTCCTGAAGCTGACCCTACTGCGCGCGCTGCACGGCGGCGCCGCCGCCGCCAGCGCCGAGCGGCGAGGCGCGCGGCTGCCAGGCTGGACACCGAGACAAACGAGGCGAAGAAGGAGGGCGCTGGGGCGGCCGCTGGGGCGGCCAGCGCGGGCCTCGCGCTCGTGCAGGTGGCTGGGGCTGCTGCCGACGCGCCCGACATCGACGCCGAGCTGGACGACTCCTGGGCTGATGGGCTGCTACGCGGGGGTCCTGCCGTCGCCGCCGCTGGCGGCGCTGCAGGGCTGAGCGGGCGGCGCCGTGGCTGGGAGGTGGGCAGGCCGTGTCTTCGACAGAGCCTGCTGCGCCGAGCGGGCCTGGGGCTGCTGTTGCTGGTGCGGCGGCGGCGACGGGAATCGAGGTGCGGCAGTTCGAGCCGTGGGAGTCCAGTGGGCCTGCGAAGGAGGACGGCGTGGTGCGTCGACCACGCCTTCCGCGTCTTCTTCGGCAGCGCGGCCGGGGGGTCCAGGTCTGGTCAGGTCGAGGCCTGGCCCCCCGCTGACCCAGTGGGACCTCCGAGGGTTTCGCAGCCCCTCAGTTGTATCGTGGCTGCACGGTTAATGTTAGAAATCCTCCTCCTCCTCCTCCTCCTCCTCCTCCTCCTTTTCCTCCTCCTCGTCCCCCCCATTAATTCTTCATCCTCTGCCTCACTCTCCTCCTCCCCCTCCTCCTCCCCTTCCAGCCAGCGCAGCAACAGGGGCAGGCCTTCACGGAAGGAGGAGCGGCGGCGTTCCGCGGCGGGAAGCAGCCGCGCACGGCCGCGCGGGCCGTGCAGCCAGCGTCAGTCTCGGATCCTACAGCCTTCCGCGAAACCAGGCGCAAGGTTGCACCAACCCCTCGAGCCCGCCAGTGTTTCAAGGTGCAGCGGAATCGGTACAGGAGCAGTTGCACCAGGAGGGTAATTGAAACGTTTTGTTCGAGGAAGCGGCACATGCAGTTGCCTGGCTATGCGCGTCCAGATTTGTTGTGTTGGGCCCGGCAGGCTGGTGTGCAGTGTAATATTGATGTGACGCGTCGCGGTCGGCCCCCTTCCCCGACTTTTTTTCCAGAGAGTTTCAAGGCTCCTCGGCGCGCGCAGCAAGCGGCGCGCGGGCTCCGAAGGAAAACGACCGAAGCCGCGCGTGTGCCAGCGCGAGCATTGTTTTGTTTTCTTTGTTATGGGGGGGGGGGGGCACGGGGCGCCGCCAAGTCGCAAGACCAAATTGCGTTCGATTTCGCAGCCAAAAAAGTGTGATATTCCGTGTAATCAACGCGTGTGGGGGGCAGGACGTGCCCCCCCCCACACCCCCCGAGTCTCTGAGCATCGAGCGATACATTCGAGCATCACGTCAAGATCGGTCGGGACTCCATCTCTGATGAGATAGTTGTGTACACAGTTTAGCACAGGCAGGAGAGACGGGTTTGCAGCTACGCTTCCCCACCTCCGCAGCCGTTTGCCTCAGAGGCCCCACAGGGGGCCGTGCTAGCAGCACATGTCTCACTGTACACCAGTATTGGGTCTAGCCATTGTGTGCTCCCTCGTGTGAGCAGTTTGTCTCCGCTGCCGCTGCCTTCCTCCCGCTCCGCTGGGTGCCTTCGCCGCTCGTCCTGCAGTGGGCTCACGAAATACAGCGACAACGCTAACAGCGATAACGTTCGTTGTCGATCGTTGTGACCGTTGTCAGTGTTGATCCTTGTGATCCTTGTGAGCCTTGTGAGCGTCGTCGGAGTTATCGTTGTCGTTGTAAGAAGCTTAGCCGCCAACGGTTGCCCCGCGTCGATTTCTGATCCGCTGGCCCCGCGGAGCCCCGGGGAACCATACGAAGCTCGGAGTGTCTGGAAGGTGTGCCCTCAGGTTTCTCATGGCAGGACTTCTCACCGCACGTGCCTGCAGTGGAGACCCACGCCAAGAAGCACCCTGCTTGCCTCCAGGGTGCCCTGGGTTTGTTGGGTTTCGAGGGCTTTGCTGTGGAAAGCGCGACGTTCCCACGCCAGAAATCATTTGACGTCCTGGGTCTCTTCTGAAAGCTTTCTTGTGGTCGAGCCTCTATTGCACGAAGTTCAGAGTCGACGAACGATGTGCCCGCAGGTTTCTTATAGCAAGAGTTCCTATCGTATGTGCCTACTATCGTCGGATTGCGGTTGGGAGCATTTGCTTAGCGTGTCGCGTCTCCCAATCTCCCGCCACCGCGGAGCGGAGAGAGACGCTGTCAATGCGCAGGGCATGGCGTGTCGCTGGAGCCGCCGTAGCGACACACTAGGCACAAGTTCCTGGTCGTAGCACTCCGCATCCCTTCGCTCCGTACTGGGCAGGACTAGGATCAGGATGATTCATTGCAGAGCGGTCTGGAACGCTCTCAGCGCGTCCTGGTGCGCTCCGGAACGGCCGTGGCTCCCGATACGTCATCCAGAGCCGCCGGATCTCAGAGATCCCCAATTTGTCCCGGTCTGATGTTGTCCCGATCTTGGCTTCGTCTTGCCATGACAGGAAGGGTGTGCAGCCTGCGCAACCAAGCCTCCGGCAGCGGCGGCTGGAGCTGCGGTGGGGTGCGTGTGGGGCGGCCGCGCGCGCGGTCGGCGGCGAGGTGCGGCGCGAGGTGCACGAGCTGCGGCACGTCGCGGGTAACCTGCTCGAGGGCAGCACGCACTCGGCGTCCCGCAGGCGCGCGGGCTCGTCACGCTTTTGCTTGTCTGTGTGTTGGCAGGTCCTGCTGGGCTGGTGGGTCCGCATGGGGCCATTGGTTTTCGTGATCGGTCCTGCTGGGCCCATTCGGTCGAAGAACAAAGGTCTGTGCGGACCTCCGGGAGTTGATGTTCACACAGGTTTCGATCTTCTATCGAATGGCCTTTGGCCCATCCCGCCACCGTGCCTGGATTGTGGGTCAGAGTCCCCAGGGATGTTTCTCGAGGTCTCTTCGGATCGCTCTCGGGGGCCTCTTGGAGGATAGTTTTGGGACCTCTTGGGAACAGTTTTGGGGCCTCTTGGGGGCCTCGTTCGGGCCTCTTGGAGGCCTCTTGGGGGCCCCTTGGGGCCGGGTCAAGCGCTCGAAAGATCTGTTCGGGTCCCCTGTTTGTGCCTTCTCTTGGGGCCGTCTTGATGCGAAAAGGCGAGAAAGCTTTCAAACACCTAAGCAACATCAATGATTTTGCCTCTGGGATCCCTGTTGGAAGGCCTCTTGGAGGCCTCTGGGGGCGTCTTGGAGCGATCTTTCTGAGACTCGGGGCTCTCTTGGACCGTCTTGGGGGGCTATTGAGGCCCTCATGGCCTGACTTGACGCCCTCTTGGGGTCGAACAAGTTGCGCGACAACACGCGGCAAGCCCCAGAAGATTTGGCAACTGCCTGAGAACCTGAGGACACTCCAACACGTGCCTCTCGGGAACGGTGGCGGATAATTTGACCACCGTGTTTCATAGATGCTTATGTAGCATGGTTCCGTCTTAAGGGCCGTAAGGGCCCTGTTGTGTGTGAAGGTATGCATCTCTCGTCAACGGCGGCGGCGGAGATGTTCATGGACCTGGCGTGAGCCAGAGCCGCGTGTCTCTCCAGAGCAGGGGTTTAGTGGGCTTATTAAGGCGCCCGTGTGATCGGACTGCCGATGCTGGTTCCCACGCGCCTTGAGGCGGTCTTGCGTTCGGATTGCGCCGCCGTCTCGCTCTCCCCTGCTCAGATCGTTCACTCCTGCGGGTCACATCCACACATGGCTCTTCTGCGCGCTGGTGAGCTCGGATTGCTCCTGGGGGTGTATCCATGCTGCAGTTGCTCATTGGCGCGCATGTGTGCTCAGATTTCCCGCGCTTCTGTGATCACCCCAATAATGCAAGTGAAACTGCAAAACGGATTGCGCCAGGTGTTCCAAAGCAGCACAGACAACGGTTTTGCAGCATCTCTGCGAACACGATGTGACAAAGATGTTAAAGGCCAGGACACGTTGTCGAACCCCTGCTCAGTCCATCGTTATCTTGTTTCCTCCCTCCTTCCTTCCTATATCTTCCCTCTCCATCCCTCCTCATTGCTCCTCCACCTCCTCCATATTATTTAGGCCTCCTACCTCATATATCCTCCCTCTTGCTTTCTACCTCGCGCGACTTCCTGCCCCGCTCCCTCTTATTTCCCCCACGTCCCTCGTCCCTCCCCCTTCTTTCTTGCCCCTCGGCCGATTCCTCCTCCTGCTCCTGCTGCCTCCATCGTCCCCTCTCCCTCCCTCCTCCCTTCTCCCCCTCCTCCCTCCCCCCCCGGCCCCCCGCCCCCCGCTCCCTCATCTCTTGCCCCCTGCTGCCCAACCCCCCATACCTCCCTTGTGGTCATCTCGCGCCGCCGGAGGCGCTCTTTCAGAATCCATCGTTCAGTTCCCCTCCCTTTCCTGAGATCCGACGTCTCGAAAGAATTGCGACATCGTGAGAAGTCATAACTGAAGCCCTGGACCCCATCTGTCTGCGCCACTTTTCGAGCCGGATCCATACGTGAGGGTCCCATGGCCCGAAACTGGGCGAAAACGCCCGGCTTGAAAAAATAACGTCGCCAGGATCTCAGGGACCCCCTTTCCTCAGACCTACACGCCACGACTTCTTCTGCACCGCGTCGCCACCTTGAGGTCTCGACCCCTATACTGGGGACCGACGCCTCGTCCCGAGCCGTCCCTTTGACGGCCCCCTGGCAGCTGGGCGAGGGCCCGCTGCGGCCAAAAGCGCGCGCCAAAACCGTTACGTTGCGACATTTGTTCCGCGACGCGAGGTGGTCCAGCTCCCTGGCGGCGAGCGAACTGGGGGAAGTGAGAAGCATCGGCGGCGGGCGATGGGAGGAAGTTTCGGGTTCGAGGTCAGAGGTTTTCAGGCGTTTTCGTCGGTTTTCAGCGGTTTTCCACCCTCGGGATGCGTTCTAGCGGCTGCGCCTCGCCGAGAGCTTTCCGGGGGTGCCCAGATCGCCCCGAACGGCCGCCGGAGACCCAAGCTATGACCCAAAAACCAAATTCGGTGGTGCGCCCAGGGGGAAGTGAGAAGCAGAAGGCCTTCTCAGAGTGCGGCGGGACTTCAAGTTCTCCGTGCCTTCGGGTGAGGCTTAGAACGCACCTCAGAAGACCGGGGGACTTCCGAGCCTTCTGAGGAGGCCCGCCCCGTCTCTCGCTTCAACCCCCGGGCTCGCCGCCGACCCTCGGTCCCGCGCTGGCTGCCCGCCTGCGAACGCCGGGCGGCGTCCAGGCTGGAATCCTGGGAGGCCTTGGCGGGCACCCAGCTGGCGGACGCGCTGGCGAACCCCCTCGGGCCCGGCCTGGAGGAGCTCGGCTCCGGCCAGGCGGAGGGCCGGCCAATGGCTCTTTCGGATGTCGTCGGGGCGTTTTTTGTTGTTGATTGCTGTACAGTGGAGACCCATGCCAAGAAACACCCTGCTCGCCTCCAGGGTGCCCTCGGTTTCTTGGGTTTCGATGGTTTTGCTATGGAAAGCGTGCCGTTCCCACACCAAGAATCAGTGGACGTCCCGGGGTCTCAGGGTTGGGTTTCTTGTGGAAGGTTTCTTGTGGATGGGCCCGTACTGTATGGGCGCTGGCCGAAAGGTCGGCCGATTGAAATCAAGTTAAAGATGCTGCAGTCAGCGTTTCGGGGGAATGCGCAGGCTTCGGCCAGATGTGGGGCCCCGCAGGAGCCCCAAACCCTCCTGTTCACCACGTTCGCCCGTGGAACAGCGCCGGCGTGGAGAGATTGTGCCCGCGCATCTTTATGTATGTCTGTATGTCTGTCTGTACGCATGCATGCGTGTATGTGCGTGTATACATTCCCAAGCAGTGCTTGCACTCAGGGGTTCGCACTCTTCCCTTACGGAACTGGGCAGGTGTGGCGGTCTGGCGGCTATGTTGTCGCCGTCGCCGCATCGTCGCCGCCTCGTTGCCGCCCCTCGTCTGGGCTTGTGTGGCGGTCGGGCGGCCATGTTGTCGCCGTCGCCGTCGCCGCCTCGTCGCCGCCGGTCGTCTGGGCCGGGGTGGCGGTCTGGCGGCTGTGCTGTTGTCGTCGCCGCCTTGTCGCCGCTTCGTCGCGACCTCGCATACATGCACCACATTGATCGCACAGCATGGATTGCACCACGTAGATCGCACATCATATATCGATCCACATAGATCGTACAACATAGAGCGCACCAGGCAGATTTTCTCCTTCTGAGATGAAGAAAGATCTACCACCCTCCCCTTCCTGGGCTTATCGATCCACCCTATTCTTTCTATATGCACGAAGCCGTACCATTCGAGCCAGACCAGGTTCGAGCCCCCCTTTCATCTTCGTGATCAAATACTATGCGCGCCAATTCGTTTATCAAGTTGTTCAAAATATTGTGCAACATATGTGACGCAGTCTACACGCGCGTGTTCTCGCAAGCGCTTGCCGAAATCCGTCAAACACCTGATGTTTCCTAAGGATATCAAGATCTAGTGACCAACAAACTCATACAACACCAGTGGTTTGTCAACATGCATTATCAACACAAGTCTGCGCGTGTTTCTGCGAGTTCTTCAGAAGCCATGGGTTTTGCAACATGTTCATCAAATTCAACTAAGCGGGCCTCTTGCGCGCGCATGTCGAAATCATTATAACGCCATTGCGCGGGCGATGGGGGGGCATGATCCGTGTCAAATAATTCCATGCGGGCCACTCTCGCGCGTCAGCCGTGCGCGCAGATCGAAATCTTCTTTAAGCAAAACCTTCATCACCGACACGTGGACACCATCATCGCCATCGGCGTGATCAGCATCGGTGCCGTCGTTGGCCTTGCCGTCGTCATCGCCATCGTCGTCACCAGCATCGCTACTATCATCATCGCGTCTGCCGTTGTCGACGTCGGCATGATACCGTGCCCGCCCGAGTCACCGACTCGCACTGAAGTGCCCGTGCATCAGCGCGGCCTCCGAGACACGCTGGCCCAGCGGCCCCAGTGGCTGTGACCAGTGGCCATGCGTCCGCGCAACCCAGTACAGCGCTTCGTGGCCACAGGGAGCTCCACCGAAGGCCCCAATGGACGCGACCACATGTGTCCGCGCCACCCAATACAGCGCTTCGTGGCCCCATATGTAGCTGCACCGACGGCCCCCGTGGCTGTGACCACAGGCGTCCGCGCTACCCCAGTACAGCGCATCGTGGCCCCATATGTAGCTGCACCGAAGGCCCCCGTGGCTGTGACCACAGGCGTCCGCGCCACCCAGTACAGCGCTTCGTGGCCCCATAGGGAGCTCCACCGAAGGCCCCCGTGGCTGTGACCACAGGCGTCCGCGCCTCCCAGTACAGCGTTTCGTGGCCCCAAAGGGATCTCCACCGAAGGCCCCCGTGGCTGTGACCACATGCTACTCCCCCAACCCATTTCGGCACGCCGATCGCGCGTTTCGTGGCCTGCCCCTAGGAAGCTCCCTCCTGGAGAGCCTCCAGATATCAAAATCATAGATTTCTCTTTGTCTTTAAATTCGGCGGCGGGCGAGGGGGGGAAGTGAGAAGGAGAAGGCCTTCTCGGAAGGCGGCGGGACTTCTCAGAAGCCCTTGCGCCTTCTGACAAGTTTTCTGTGCCTCCGGGGAAGGCACAGACAACTTCTCAGAAGTCCGGGGAACTTCCGAGCCTTCTGAGAAGGCCTGGCCCTTTTCACATACCCCCAGGCGCTCCGCCTATAAATGGCTTTGGGAGTCCTTGCGTTTTCGAGCTGCCGACTGCCCGCGACTGCCCTGGAGGCATCCAAGCTGCCTCCGAGACGGCACCAGGACGGCGCTGCAAGCCTCCAAGAAGGCACTACAGGGCGGCCAGGCCCTCCAGATCGAGTACAGAATTCATGATCCCCAGCATTTGTTGTTTTATCCTACATAGAATGTTCGTAGACTTACGAAGTTTATTATATTTATATATGTTTAATTCAACGCGAATCTTCAAGTTTGGAGTACATCAAATATAGTCGACATCCCACTCGAAAGACGGCCGAATAACCCCCCTAGACCGTCTCAGTCAAGGGCCTCCAGGGGACTCCAAAGACGGCCTAGAGGCGGCCCCGAGACGGCCTCCGACGGCGCCAGCCGGCCCAAGAGCGCCCAATCTCGGTCCAATCCGCTTTCCCAGAGGCTCCCGGGGGATCTCCGAGAGGCCCCTGAGGCCCTCTGGACGCCTCCAGGCTCCTCCACAACGCCCAGGGAGTGGCCCCAGACGCTCTACGAGACTCCCCCCCTCCTCTCCTGCCCGCCGCCCTTTTGCTCCTTCCTCATCTCTATTGCTTCTCCGCTCCTCGATCCTCTCGCCTCCGGGTTCTCTTCTCGATCCTCGGTCCTTGATCCTCGACCCAGTCTGTTGCTTCTCCGCTCTTCGATCCTCTCGCTCCTCGATCCTCGATCCTCTTCTTTCCCTCCTCCCTGAAGCTCCTCAGAGGGCTCCGACACGGCCTGCACTGGGAAACGGATTCCACGGCCATCAACATGGGGCGCCCCGGTTGCATCCTCCTCCTTGCTTTCTTCTGCTTCGCATCGCCTGACAACGGCCCACGTCCCAGATGGGCCCCACGACAGCCGTACTTCGAGCCATCGGGCCAAGACCTCAGCGATGCGAGACGACCCCTCCCAACAAGACACGACAATATCATATCCGCAGCCCTATTGGCTCAATCCTTTTTGCCTCACGGGAGGCTGTAGTTTGCTTATCTGTCGCACCCAGCACCGTTCTTCTGGTCGGCTGCTAGCCCAGGGGGGGGCATGGAGAAGAGGCGTTCCTTTTCAGAAGGCTCCGCAGTCCCCTCGGCCTTCTGGGAAGTCTCCGAAGCCTTCCCCGGAGACGCAGAAGGCTTTTCGCAGGGCCGGGGTGCTTGTGAGGAGCCCCGCCGCCTTCTGAGAAGGCCTTCTCCTTCTCACTTCCCCCCCTCGCTCGCCGCTGATCCTGCGCGTGGCGCGAAGAGGCCTCAGCTAGAGGAGCTGGGGTGCATCCGGCTGCCACGATGACCCTGCGGTCAGGTGTGCGACGCCAAAAGACGGGTTCGTCTGCGCCGACACTGGCGCGTAAGCTGCCCACGTAAGCTCGCGCGTCAGCGCCCTCGCCTCCAGTGTGGCGTGCCGCGCTGGCGGCCCGCGCAAGCCGCCGCGTCAGGTCGCCACGCCATCTCGCGTAAGAAGACCATTAGTTTGTTCGCGTAAGGTCGCCACGCCATCTCGCCCGCGGAAGCCGCGGCGTAAGGTCGCTACGTCACCTCGCGTAAGGTCGCTACGTCACCTCGGAGGAGGAGAAGAAGGAGGAGGAGGAGGAAGAGGAGGAGGAGAAGGAGGAGCGAGGAGGAGGAGCGAGGAGGAGCGAGGAGGAGCGAGGAGGAGCGAGGAGGAGCGAGGAGGAGGAGGAGGAGGAGGAGGAGGAGGAGGAGGAGGAGGAGGAGGAGGAGGAGGAGGAGGAGGAGGAGGAGGGAGAGGAGGAGAGGAGGAGGAGGAGGAGGAGGAGGAGGGAGGAGGAGGAGGAGGAGGAGGAGGAGGAGGAGAGGAGGAGGAGGAGGAAGCGAGGAGGAGGAGAGCGAGGAGGATGTAGGATAGGAGGAGCGAGGAGGAGGAGGAGGAGGAGGAGGAGGAGGAGGAGGAGCGAGGAGGAGGAGGAGGAGGAGCGAGGAGGAGCGAGGAGGAGCGAGGAGCGAGGTGGGGCCGCGCCGCCGCACGGCCCGCTCGCTCTGTGCGCCCCGTGGTCGCGGGCCGCGCTCCCGGCGGCCTCCGGGAGCGTGCAGCAGCCCCCGCGCGGCGGAGGCCTGGCGGCGCGCACACGGGGGCAGGGGGGGGGCAGGTCCGCAGCTGTTCAGCCGGTGCCCCGAGCCCCATCCCCATCCACACCTCGAGCCAGCACCGTCTCACCACCCCAGTTGGGGACATGCCCCTCGAAGTTCCAAAAGAGCAGCCTATATCCCCATCAGAAGGGTAAATCGGAGAGTGGGGCCCAGCCCACGCTGGTGGGAATGGGGATCGGTTAAACGATGCTCAGGAGGGGGGAAGGCGTCTTAGATCTAGACCTACCTAAGTCGGGCATGCCCCCCTACAGGAGGAATATTCAAACGCTGTAAAAATAGTCTGGGGACGATGTCTCCACTCTTTTTGTCAATTTTTGACCATTTGCTGACTAGGTTTTATTGGTCCTCCAAAATCCTCCTGTCGGGGACATGCCCGACCGAAACCTAGGCCTCCTACATTCACCGAGCGCGTTCCACTACTCGCAAAGGGCCTGGTCGCAAACGTCAAAACAAACATGTTTTCCCCCATGTAACGTATATTAAATGCCCCGCGGCGCATCCAGGCCATTTGCGAGTACTTACTGTGCGAGTAGTGGAACGCGCTTGCCCATAGATGGGGTCGGAGTAGATGGGGTCGGAGGATCGCGCCGCATCGCCGTTGCATCGCCGATTTATCGGCGATGCATCAGCGATGCGGCTTGATGTGGGGCACGATTTTCTCCACGCCGATGTCGCTGATGTATCGGCGACGTCTCAAGTGCATGGCCGATGCATCGCCGATACATCGGCGATGCTTCGCCGATGTATCGGCGATGCGGCGAGATCCTCCGACCCCATCTACTCGGACCCCATCTGAGGAGGCCTCTATTAGAGGGCGGCTGCTTCGTGGAAGGCGCCGGCCTTACATCAACAGACAAGGCCCGCGCCTTCTAAGAAGCAGGGTGCTTCTAAGAATCGGGGGTTCGTAGATGGAGGGTTATCCCAAGTTGGGGCTGGGGAACGGGCCCAGCCAGATGCTCCCGTTGAACGCGTTTCCTTCTTCCAGGGGCCGTTCGGAGCGGTTTTCCTTCCAGCCCCATCTTTGCCCCTAACTCCACCTTTGTGCTCACGCCCGAGAGAAGCCTTCCCCCCTCCCTCTGCCCCCCTCTGCGCGTGGCCGGGAGACGGGGGAGACCCAGACCCCCTCCGCCCCCGCAGCCACGACCAGCTTGTCGGGGAGCTCCGGGCCAGGAGTGCCTGCAGGGCCGCATCGAGCTCGGTGCCGAGGCGGAGCGCCGAGGATGCCGCGAAGGCCGCGCGGTCATGTGCGCCCGCGGCGTCTCAGAGTCCGACCCAGGTCGCGAGCGCATCGTGGCCGCTGGCCTCGTGCAGGAGGCTCGGGGCGTCCTCCAGGAGCCTGTCGCAGCTCTCAGCCGGCGGAGGCGGAGGCCGCCGCGACGCGCTCGGGGCGAGGAGGGCCTCCACGTCGGGCCTGTTCCCGAGGATCCCCTGCGCCGGGGCGCCGGAGCCCGTCGCGGCCTCCTGGCGGAGCTCCACGCCCGACCTCGGCACGGCGGCGGGGCCCACATCCCCGCCGCTCCGCTGGAGCCTCCCGCGCGACAGCCGCGCGGCAGCCGCGGCCCAGACTCTGAGGAGCCTCTCGGACGCCTGCAGGAGCCGCAGCTTCGGCGTCCTCCCAGCGGGGGGTCCCCTGCCTGAGCTGCAAGCCGCGCGGCTGCAGTGCCAGGGGTCGGCCGACCTGCAGCAGGGTGCGAAGCAGCGGAGTTCCTGGCCGAAGGAGCTGATGTCGCTGCGGGAGCCCGGCGCGGAGTGCAGGGACTGGGCCACGCATGCCATCGCGGGCTTCATCGGCCCTCCCAGGAGCCGCGCCTCCCGAGGCTCGGCGTGCCCAGTGCCGCCTGCGGAACCCCAACCGAAGCCGAAGCGCCAGGAGGCGAGGTTCGGCTTCGGCCTCGACCGCGAGTGCAGCGCTGTGCGGGAGGCCCCCTCGACGTGCGCGCCCAGCCCGAACGCGTCCGAGAGCGAGGGCTCCCAGGTGTCCGAAGACGCGGAGCTGCAGGTGCCTCTTGCGGCCACGCTGCTCGAGGTCTACGCCGGCTACGCGGACGAGGAGGTGGAGGTGCACGACAGGTTCATTGCCTTGGCCTTCAGGCGCTTCTCGGTCCACGGGGCCAACGAGGTCACGCGCGAGCTCTTGCACGACGCCCTCATCCACATGGGCTTTTTGACCAGCACGCGGCAGCGCTCCCTCTGCCTGGCCACGCAGCTCTCCAACTTCCAGAACTTCGACTACATGGACTTCCTCGGGTACGTGAACAGGTTCGCCGCCCTCGAGCGTAGCGCTGTCCGTCAGCGCGCGGGCGCGTGCCTGGCGGAGCGCCCAGAGCGCGCAGACGGCGCGGCGGCGCGCGACTTGCTGCAGCAGTTTCTACGCTCCGCCGGCGTGTGCTTCCCCTACAGCCACGTGGAGAAGATGCAGAAGGCAGCGCTGCTGGATCACGTGAGGCCGCAGGACCCGACCCCCGAATCATCAGGGCTGGGAGCGGTCAGGGGTGACTGCACATATTCGCGCCTCGGGGGCCCAAGCCAGAGTTACCGTGGACCGCAGTTATCCCAGAGAGGGCAGGCGTTCAACCATCCCGAGTCATCAGGGTTGGGGGCAGTCCGGGGTAGCTACATATTCGCGCATCGGGGGCCCAACCCGGAGTTACCCCAGACCGCAGCTATCCCGGATAAGTCGAGCGTCCGAGCAGGACATGAGCACCAACGACCTCTTGTTGACCCTGGCCGCCTGCAGGGTTGACGAGGGGTTCACCAAGGAGCAGGTAGCGGCCGCGGCTGGGGTCTTCGGCGGGCTGGAGCAAGATCCGCGCATGTCTTCCAGCCGATGGAGCGCCACGGCCAAGGCTGCCAAGGCCTCCAAGCTTATGGAAGGCTTGCTCAAGTTCACTGGCCTCTACAGCGTGGACTACATCGACATGTTGGCGCACATCTTGCCCTCCGATTCCGCGGAGCAGCACGGCATCTGCTTCTACGAGTTTCTGATTTGGGCGCGCCGGCTGCGCGACCTCATGATGCAGGATCTGTGGAAGTGCTTCGAAGACTTCGATACCAGCGGCTCGGGTCGAATCCAATTGGACACGGCCATCCTCATCTCAGAACGATTCGGCATTTCCTTGCTGTCAGACGCTGTAGACGAGCTTCTCTCGAGCCTCGGCCTGCAGCGCGAAGCCGCTCTGGACTTCGACGCGCTGGTGCAGTTCGTGGGTGCGGCCCGGTCGGCGCACGGCTTCACCCGCTCCGAGCAGGAGGTGTTCAGCGCCGCGTTCCAGAAGTTCAATCATCACGGCACGGGTGAGCTGACCCACCTGCAGGTCCTCGAGTTGCTCCGGCACCTCGGGCACACCATGAGGGCCGACGAGGTGAGTCCTTTGATCAAGCGGGTCGACTTCAACAAGAACGGCTCCATGGACCTCCACGAGTTCTTGAGGTTGATGAGGCTGATGCGCGAGGAGAGCATCCGGTGCGCTCGCAAGTCCTTCGACGAGCTGAGCAGCTCCACTGGCCGGATGCCCAAGGGGTCTGTGAAGGACGCTCTTGCCAAGCAGCAGCTCTTCCCACAGGATGACGTGCTCGCCGAGCTAATGCGAGACATGCCAGCAGAGGCGAGCTTTACCTCGTTCATGCACGTCTACGACCGCTGCCGCTTCCGCCTGAACCTTGAGTTCCGGAAGCGCGGGGGATTTGCAGAGGACACTGTGGCGGAGATCGCGAGCCTCTGGAATGGCGGTTGCGGCGAGATTTCAAGAGAGTTCGCCACCGTCAACGAGCTCATTTGGATGTTTACCGGCTCGCAGGAGGTGCCCGTGAACACGAGGCAGGGCCGGGAAGAGCTGCTCCGTCGCTTGCAGGCCGCACGGGAGGCCGCCATCGAGGCCGGGGTGCCGGAGGAGGAGGCGTCCGTCAGGGCAGTAGCGGCGCAGCAGGGCGAAGCGTCGCACGGAAGGGTATCCTCCATCGGTTTCTACACGTTCGTGCATCTGATCCGCGGTTTCGTGCGGGACTCGGAGCAGGAGGTCATCGATCGCGAGAAGGGGGCGGTGTCTTTCGCCAGCTTCCCGAACAGCGAGGCCGCCGAGTTCCGCCGCGTGTTCTCCGACCTCGCCGAGCGGGAGGCAGGGAAGTCATTGACCTGCGAGCAGCTGGCGGGCAGCAAGGGGCATCGTGTGGACAAGCTCCTGACGCGTCTCACAGTTGTGCCTGCAATACCAGTTTCGGCCATGGCACTCTTCCTGAAGTCGATCGGGCTCCATGTCTCTAGCAGCAAGATGCAGGACTTGAAGCCGATCTTGGCTCAGACCAGTAGCCGGGGCGAGGCGGACGAGGGGACGATCCAGTTCGCTACGTTCTTGAGGCTGTTGCGATGGATGATCGACACGGACTTTGCGGGCATCTGCAGCGCCATGGAGCTCCGCAAAGGATGACCGAGCGGCAGACGCCTGACGTCGCCCTCTTCGTGATGGAGCAGGGCTTCTCTTCGAGGCCGTGGGCTGC
This sequence comes from Prorocentrum cordatum, assembly GCA_963575745.1. Classification (NCBI taxonomy): domain Eukaryota; class Dinophyceae; order Prorocentrales; family Prorocentraceae; genus Prorocentrum; species Prorocentrum cordatum. The sequence goes on along the minus strand of CAUYUJ010022570.1, from coordinate 387,047 downwards.
CAGGGCGGCCCGAACACATGAGCGACACAAACTCTGCGCCGACATTGGCGCGTCAGCTGCCCGCGCAAGCTCGCGCGTAAGCGCCCTCGGCCTCAATGTGGCCTGCCGCGCTGGTGGCCCGCGTAAGCTGCGGCTTCAGGTCGCTGTGCCACCTCGCGTAAGACCCGTTTCTGAACGTCGCTCGCACGGGACTGCCGCACGAGGCGCCGACGAGGGGCTCCGACGCTGCCCGTGCGGCCCACGGCCCCCCCCGGGGGGCGTCGCCACCCCAGAGGTGCGGCGCCCCCTCGCCGGGGACAATGCGCCGGCCGGAGGGGGCAGCGCGAACGGCACGCGCGGCCCGCCAGCCGCGGCGCTGCAGCAGGCAGCATCCAGGGGCAGCGGAAGTCAGTATCGTTTGACCGATCCCCATCCCCATCCCCATCCACATCTCGAGCCCCACTGCCTCACCACCTGGGTTGGGGATACGCCCCTCGAAACCCGAAGAGAGCAGCCTATATCCCCATCCAAGGGGGAAAATCGGCCAATGGGGCCCAGCCCCCGCTGGTGGGGATGGGGATCTGTTAAACGATGCTCAGGTAGGGGGAGACACAGTCAACCCACATAGGAAGGATGGGCAACCTTCCCAAGGGTACCCTTGCATCCTTGCCTCCTCGGTCCATGCTTCGCCACTTTCGTTGGCCGCGCCCCTCCCGAGAAGCTTCGACATGGGCGTCCAAGGCCCTTGCAACCTTCTCGCGCATCCTTATGAGACGGGCCGACTGTAGGCATATAGCCGGCTGCGAGCGAGGTTGGGAAGTGAGAAGGAGGAGGCCTCCTCAGCAGGCGGCGGGGCTTCTGAGAAGCCCTGGGGCCTTCTGAGAGGTTTTCGGTGCCCTCGGGGAAGGCACAGGAGACTTCTCGAATAGCCTGGGGACTTCCAAGCCTTCCGAGAAGGCCGGCCTTCTCCTTCTCACTTCCCCCCCGGGCTTGCCGCCGAGCATAATTAGGGGGGTACGCATTGATACCCAATCGTCCAATGATCGCCAACAGGGGCCCGATAGCCCACCCCGCCCAGGAACGTGCGGACTCGCTATCAGGAGCCTGTCGCCGATCTATCGGCGATGTATCGTCGATTCCAGATCCGTGTTTCCCCCTGAGACGGTCCCCCCCCTATCGTTCCCCTTGTTTCCTGAGCGACTTGTAGCTGCACTCGCCGCCCCCATGAGCCAGCGTTGACTTTCGGTGTCGTTGTTGCTTGTCTAGGTTGTCGGGCGAATCTAGAATCGGACCTGTTTGTGCAAGCTCTTAATCCAAACTCATGACTCGGTTCGTTGTTTTCCAGTCTGGACCGTCTGCTGAGAAGTTGGCCCGTTCCCCAACCAGCTCCGAATATTCTCCGCATGTGACAGCTTGTGATGGTCTTGCAGAGGACCATCGCTGAATGCAGTGTCGTTTTGACTCTTTTTGGTTGTGATTTTTAGTTTCAGCGCAGACTTTGTGCCCGCGCTCCTCTGATGGGAGGACGCGCGTGCACCCCACCTGCAGCACACGGGACACGGGCATGCACTCGTGGAGGCCAAATCGCACACAGGTATTCCTGGTTGCCTCAGTCGGGAGCACGTCGCTCTCTCGGTGCTGCGCAGGCTCTGTACGCGTGCCCCTCCCGAGGAGGGCTCGCGCGTATCCCCATCGGGTCTTCCCTCTTCCGATGCGCTGCATATGCCGCAGCCAGCGAGTCTGCCAGGATATCTGCAGCGTGTGCTGTCTTAGCTGTAGCAAGTCTGTCAGAGGGAGCAGATCAAGGAGGCTTGGCACACACTTTACCACACAGTGTTTCCACTGGGTTAGCCGAGATCTGTTTCTCGCAGGCAGCGGCATCGCCCTTCGCCATTCGAGCAATGTGGCTTCGTCGAGCGGACGTGCTAGCTGTACAGAACAATCCATGTACCCCACATGCGGTATATCACGGTGATGCGTGTGATGCACATCGCCGCTATCTGCAGGGGCGAGCGCTCGTGCTGGGCAGCAGGTCCTTGCTCGGCCCAGTCCGCCATGTCGTCTCTCGGACTTGGGCTTCAAGCATCCATCCCGCCCTCGTCGACGTCGGCTTGTGCTTCTCTATTGTTGTGTCCGTCCCAGCAGGGCCGACCGTTCCATGTCGCCGTAGCACGAGTGTTTCAGAGTTGCGTGCTAACATGGTCAGGCAAGCTCAAGCATGACCCAACATGTTTGTAAATGCCGTTTAATTTTAAGGGGTGGAGCATCGGTCTTCCAACTTCGGAGTTCGGCCTTCGGCGGCTGGATACTGCCAGAATGTTTGCGGTGCGTTTTTTGTACAGCATGTGCTTGCACACATACGCATTCACACACTCACACACACATTGCCGCGGGCAGTGAAGCGCGCTTTGGCTCCACGGCGCCCAGCTGCATGCAGCGCACGAAAAGAAGAGGGGACCAGACGCGCCTCAGAAAGGCTGGCATGTGCTCCCTCGAGCGGCCAGGATCGCCGTGAGAGGCTTCCTTGTTCTTTTCCTCCCGGCCTCCTCCCACCCCTTCCTTCGGTAGCAAATCATGGGAGCCTCGCATCCCCTTGGGACTCCGTCTTTAGGGTGCGCTAGCGTACGCCAGCTGATGGCAATCGATGCAAGAGCGCCGATTTTGCGTCGATCCGCGTCGGCCAGCGCCGATTCGCAAGGGCCAGAAAGTTGGCACGGGAGGCTCCCGTGAGTTCCCGCCGACCCTTCCGCCTCGCTCGCGCTTCTTCCCACCTCTGTCCTTCCACTCCCCCAGTGGTTCTCGCGCGATCCTTTTCTTCTGCCTCCGCTCCCGGCCGCCCAAGAGGGCCCCGCGACGCCCCAGGTCAGGGCCCAGGGCCGCTCCAGAGGCGGCCCAAGAGGGCAACAAGACTGCCTCCGAGAGCCCCACCATGACAGCACAGAGAGGCTTCCCAGACGGCCTCCCAAGGCGCCAAACCACCCATGGCCGCTCTGAGATGGCCCAGGACGCCCCCGGAGATGCCCCGAGACCTCCCCCTTTGAGGCCCCCCGAAGCCCCAAGGAAGACGCCACAAGCTTTCCAGGCTCGCCCCACAGAGACGCAGAGACCTACCCGACGCCAGGGCGCCCCGCGAAACGAGAGGAACCCTCAGAGAGCCCCTCGACACAGCACACGGGCCTCCAAAGGGCCCCCCCCCCAGGAGACTCGCGGGAGCGGCCCGGCACGCTTTAGGAGGCTCCCCTCCTTGTGTTGCCTCGTGCTCCGTCTGTCTCTTCCTCCCTGTGCCTGCTGCCCACTCCATGCTCTCGCCTACCCCTTCTCTCGCTCCTCTTCTTCTCCCTTCGTCCGGAACCTCGTCGGAGAGCCTCGGCGATATCCGAGGCGGACCATGCGGGAACCGACATGGGGCGCCCTGGCTTCAGTCCTGCCTTTGCCTGTCTCGCAAGTCTGACCCACCTGCATTCCAAGGTTGGAATTCCTCATACCTCATACTCGTTCCACACGTTCTCTGCCAGGAAAGGCCTAGACGGAGGTGTTTACCAGCAGTTTTCGCATCCAGAGGGTCGCGTTCGGTCCGCGGGGGGCGCCAGAAAGTAATACGGGATCCAAAGCTCGCCGCCGCCGGGCAGCGGCAGTCGGGTCGATCGAGCGAACCCTCAGGCGACTTCGCGGCGGAAGAGAAAGGAGCACAACAACACAAACAAAACCACAATAAGAAAAACAGAAGTGCCGAGGAGCGGCCAGGGGCGGTTTGGTGCGTTCCCGGTCTCAGCCGCTCGCCGCTCGCTTTGCCAGCGACGCGGTTCTTCGGCTTCGGGCCAGAGGAAATGGGCCCTCATGCCTCGCAATGAAGTATTGTTTCCCCGCAAACCGTCACCGCCAAACGAAGTTCATACATGCTCTGGTTTGTATTCGCCGTCAGAGCAGAGGCTGAGAGCCTTTGAGCCGTGTCGAAAGGCACATCTTACTTAAATGTGTATCTAAGCATTGTCCTGAAGCTGACTTTCCCAGCCGGGATATGCAGGAGACGCGACGGTGTTTGAGCGACAAATGTGCGAAGGACGAGCCTAGAACAATGATGTTGACGGGTCCGGAGGGCATCGGATCTTCTCTTTGTTCTCCGTTTTCGAGCTCCCTGGGGCTTCCACGGGCCCCAGGACCATCAGAAAGTTATCCTGGCGAAGGACCCAACCATATGCAGTTGTGAGTACCGTGTTATGGCACTGCGTTCGGTGGAGCCTCCTATGAGGCCACGAACCGTGTGGAATGGTGCGTCAAAATGGGGCGGCGCCGCCATGTGGGCCCTGCCACTGGGGCCTTCGGCTGATCTCCCTACGGGGCCCCGAAACCGTGTGACGGATGCGCCAACATGGGGCGGTGCCTCCATGTGGACCCTGCCATTGGGGTCTTTCGGCGAAGCTCCGTATAGGGCCAAGCACCGTATGAAAGGGTGCGCCAAAATGGGGCGGCGCTGCCATGTGGACCCTGACACTTGGGCCTTCGGCTGATCCCCCATGGGGCCATGAACCGTGTGAGTGGTGCGCCAAAATTGGGCGGCGCCGCCATGTGGACTTGGGGCCTTCGGTGGAGCTCCTTATAGGGTCACAAGCCCAGTGGGGATTGCGTCAAAATGGGGCGGCGCCGCCATGTGGACCCTGCCACTGGGGCCTTCGGTGGAGCTCCCTATGAGGCCACGAAGCGTTGCACTGGGTGAACCGAAGCGCAGACATCCGGATGGCAGAGGCAGGGATAGGAGGAGGGAGGAGGGGAAGGGGGCAGTGGGAGGAGGAGGAGGCGGAGGAGGAGGAGGAGGAGGAGGAGGAGGAGGATGGAACGCGGGACGCTGACTCTACAGCACGAGGGCCCAACTCCACACGCCGGTTGGGAATCATTCTGGATGGAGAATTATCCTGGGGGAAAGCCCCCGGGTCCATGACCCGTTTCCCGCAGGACCCGTTGATTTTGGTCGGCGGCGCGCCGAGGGAGGAAGTGAGAGGGGGCGATCCTTCTCAGAAGGCGTAGGAGGCCTCTGACCTTTTCAGAAGCCACGGAGGGCTTCTGAAAAGGCTGGAGGGCTTCTAAGCAGCCCCGCCGCCTGAGCCCTGCCCCGGAGGCCTCTACATGCCCCCCTCGGCGCGCCGCCGATTCACGTAGGCTCGGGACAGGGGCAGGGGTTCATCCATAACCACCGCCTGGGGGATCGATCTCCGCGGATCTCCACAGGCGGTGGATGTGGCCAAAATGTAAATCCATGGCCACCGCCCGCTGGGGCACCAGGACGTCGGCTCCCAGGCGGTGGACGTGGCTAGACCCCCGCCTCCCAGGGAGAGTCCCGCACGCCCCGCGCGGCTCGTGCCTCCGCGGGCGCGCGCGTGCCTCCAAGAGCGCACGGGCCCCCGCCCGCGCGCGCGCGCCGCCTCGGGAGGCAGCCAGGGCGCGCACGCGGGCGGGCCCACACGGCGGCGCCCGAGGGGCGGCGGCGGCGGTGGTCAGCCACGCGCTAAGAGGGGTGGGGGGAGGTTTTTCGCCGGGAAAAAAAACACGAGCTGTGTTTTCGGCCTCCGGGGGCCCTTGCCGGGCCTCGGGGCCGTCCGAAAAAGGTTCAGGATGAAAGGCCAGTCCTGGGGAAGGGGTCCAGTCCTCTGGGGGGTCGCTGTCTGTAAACAAAACACGACCGAACGTCGGCCATGCGCAGGGGGTTGGGGGGAAGGCTTCGTGGAAGCACCCCTGCTTCTTAGAAGGCGCGGGCCTCATCTATGGATGTAGGGCCGGCGCCTTCTAAGAAGCAGCCTCCTTCTGAGAAGCGTTCCCCCCCCCACACACGTGTGCGCGCCGCCAGGCTTCGTCAGCAGCGAGGGCGGGCGCCAACCTTGTCGGATAGCCGACGGGCCGCGCCGGACATTTTCACACACTGAGGCAGGCTTGAAAGCAAGAGGGGAGGCCTCAGGCGTAGAGAATCTTCGCCACGAGGAGTGCGTGGGCAGCCTCGGGCGCTGGGACCCGGTGTGCAGCTGAGTAGGGCGCGGCAGTGCAAGCGGCCGAAGGAAGAGGCAGCGCCGGCCGCCAGGGGCCACCGGCGAGGCGCAGCGGTCATCCGATAGGCGGCGGAAAGAATACCATCGATGATGCTGGGGCTGGAAACACAAATACACACACCAACTTGGTTCATCTTAAATCTGCCTTGTTTGTTTTTAGCGTTTGCAGCACGGCGTCTGATAAATCATTCCTGGGATTTTTCATGTCTCAACAAGACAACTAAACACGCTAAAGAGCGCTTCGTTATTTTATGGTTTTCAGGTCTGTTGGTTTCCATCGTTGGAGCCCGCCGCGGACGGGCCGTGGGCTTCCAGACCTGTTTCGCACCGGTGTCAGACTGGTGTCAGAGCGTTTGTTGTGTTTGTTGTGTTACCGTTCTCAGGTCTGCGGACGGATACCAGTTTCGCTCCACGCCCCCATCTATAGATGTTCCGACGAAACAGAAAGCGCCAAACAACGAGTGTAAAAACGATGATAAGTATTAGCAGTAGTTGTTCGCGTTGTTTTTGTGCAGCCTGCGATGAGCCCAAAGTATACAACGCAAGAAAACGCCCAGGGCGTTTTCAAGATGACCTAAGCACACCGAGCTGCCTGGTCGACCAAGAGGTTCGGTGTATATGATTAGAGTCACCAGCCTCCTAACTTGTCGCGATGCTGCAGCCTCTGCACACCGAACTCCTCCGCCGAGTTCATTGGCTCATTGGCCGACAAGACGGCGTGATGTACGCCAGGTTCGCGTCGTGTCGACTCGGCGGCAATCCCGCCGGTGGCGTTCACGGTTGAACGCCACCAGTGGCCCAGAATCGGCCAACATGGAGCGGTCTGGCGATCGAAGAGACGCCGATGGTTCCGGTTCAAGCGATCCGCGCAGTGTGAGAAACCTACGCTGGGGTCGTCACCACAGGAATAAGCCGTATACATCGAGCCCTTCCAAGGCGGGCCGCTGCTGCAGAGGAGGTCCCCCCGAGGCCTCTGGACGACGACCACGACCCCGACCGCGACCATCACGACGACGACCGCGGACGACGACCACGCAGGCCTCGCAAGGGCCAATGGCGCCCAGAAAACCTCCAGCCTCGACCCTCGAGGGTCGAGGCCGAACCTTGGCACTCCGAGGCGGGCCGCTGCCGCAGACGAGGCCTCCCGCTGCCGCGATTTTCGTCGCGGCGTGGGTTTGTCCAGAGCCACACCGGCTTTTCGTCCTGGGTCGTTCGATGATCCTCAGGACGTGTGTCGTCCTGGGTCGTTCGATGATCCTCAGGACGTGTGTCAGCCCAATGTGTGTTGATCTTGTTCCGCCCCACCAGTAGACCATTATATCGCCTGCGCCGTATTGAAGGGCCTCGAGGGGCGAACACACGTTGGCGCTAACACGCGTTCTGAGGATCATCGAGTCGTGCTGTTGGTGGTCCCAGGGCCCGACCCGGAGGCGGAGACTGTCAAAGGACCTACGAGGTCGCCAGCTTGGCGGCGACACGCTGGGCGTACCTCGTTGGCGAAAGCCAGATCAATCGCGGACTCGCGGGCCGGGCCCCTGGGCCGCGACCCCGCGGATACGGGGCGTTGCTTCGCGGATGCCCCTCGCGGAACATGCCCGTGCAACCGCGTCTCCGCGGGGCCGCGCCCCAGCGCCCACACCGCGAGGGCGCGGATGCGGACGTGTTCGCCGCTCGCGAGGGTCGACGGCGGCCGTCGGACGGCCCCCCCGCAGCGAGCCGCGGCGCGCGCCCCCCCCCGCACCGGCGGCGCCAGGCCGGGTGTCCGCGCGCGCTGCTGCTCGGCGGCGCTGGCGCGCGGGGGCCCATGCGGCGGGACCCGCAGGCCGAGCGCGGGCCGACGTTGGCGCGGCCGCCGCCTTCGCACCGCCGCCGCCGCCGCGCTTCTGCGGTGGAGGAGGAGACGCCTATATACGGTCAAGGCGCTGCACTGAGGAGCGCTCTGGGCTCGGGAGGGGGCTCGGTTTGCTGGGCCGTGCCTGAGAGTTCTGTCGTGGAGCCTGTTTGTGGCCTGGGCCCGCCGTGGCCTGAACAGCCGTTTCGTTCCATGTTGCGCGCTCCTCATGGTAGCGCGATGACTGTCTGCCGCTCGTCCTGGAGAGCCCTGCTCGATACGGTGGGGGCGTTCGTGAAGGAGTGCGTCCAGGATGCTTCAGACCCTGGAGGATTCCTTCGCTGATCAGGGCGGCGGTGGTACGGTAGGTTCATGCCGCAATGGCGCGCCAGCGACGCCGGCGAAGGCATTCAAGGTTGAATTCTGCGACGCGGAAGCACCGCGGCACAAGGTGACGCCTTTGGACCCGACGGAATTCAACCTTGAACGAGCGGTGCCGCGATCGAATCAAGGTTGAACGATCGACGCGGTGTCAAAAACCTTTGCGCGTGCCGACGCCGCACGAACCTACCATACCCATGGCCAGGCCTGAGTTAATGTTCCACCTGCTTCCAGACTCTGGATCCCGATCCCTTCTCCAGCGATTCCTGATCCGATGCCCTCACCGTGCCGCTGCTCGATACCTCGCGGAGGCCGCTGCGGCGCAACACCCGCATGCCGCCGCCGCCGCGCACCGCCGCCGCCGACATTTTCGAAGTCGAGGCTCTGAGGAGGAGGAGGAGGAGGAGGAGGAGGAGGAGGAAGAGGAGGAGGAGGAGGAGGAGGAGGAGGAAGAGGAGAAATTCGAACGCTGCGCATCATGCTTAGAGCCTGGCCAACGCCGAAGTGGGATTCGAACGCTGCGAGCATCAGGCCTAGAGCCTGGCCCACGCCGAGAACAGGAGGAGGGATTGGTAGATCGGAGAGCTCTGCAGCTGCTCCTGAATCTCAAGTTCGAGCCGAAGAAAAACACACGCCTCATCAGTCTTCTCCCTTCCAGAGTCAGCGGGGGATAACACACACACACACACATTCACACACATTCACACACACACACGCACACACACACACACACACACACACACACACACACACACACACGTACACACGTACACACGTACACACACCATGAATCGCCCATCCCCAGGAAAGTAGGGGAACATCTGGGAAGTGGAAATTCCAGAACATGGGGAAAAATTGCGGGGAATCCTCGGATCTGCCCCTATCTTTCTACGTGTGTCCCTGGACCCCTTCCAGGAGAGGTGCCGACGCCCCGGCCCGCCGCCTCGCTCCCTCTCTCGTCCTCTCTCTTGGGCTCCCCCCTGGGCGGCCCTCGCCGCCACGCCGCCAGGGGGCTCGCCCCGAGCTCGGGCCAGGAGGGGACGCGCCCCTCGGAGGGGTCCCGGTGGCTCGGACCTCCGAGGACGCACGCTTGTCGTGCAAGGTGGAGCCTGTTTGCTCTGTGGGCCCCGGCAAGTTTGGTTGCGTGGGAGGGAGGGGGGGCCCTGAACCTGAAGCGAGCCCCGAACGACTCGCACGTGCGGAGATCACACAAGTCGAAAGGCACTTGCACGCCGGTATTCGTCTGAAGAGGGGCGAGGGGGGGGGGCATGCAAGTAAACTTGCCTGAGCCGAAAAGAAAAATAGGCTCATAGATATTTCTGGATCCCCTGATCCCAATCTACTTGAAGCGCTTTCCTACCTCAAGAATCGGCATGGTCTGGCTGTGCTTGATCATTCTCCTGGAGGGCCTGGACCCAGTCTATATTAGCCGCTTGCCTGCCTCACATGTGTTTACCCTTCAGTCGGGCGTGTCCCTCTACAGGAGGAATGCTGAAAAATAGTTCAAGAATCGTATGGGGACGATTTTTCTATATCTGTTTGATAATTGTTGCACGTGTTTGAACTGTTTTTTATATTTCGTCCAGAATCCGCCTGTATGGGGGACATGCCCGAGCTGAGTTGACCCGCTCCTTCTGTGCGGCGTGTCTGCTTTTCCTCAATCCGGCGGCTTGTCTCATCGATCTCGGCCTCTCTGGGGCCCCTCCTCGGGCCTGGGGACCATCAACAATGGGTTCCGACAACCCGCAGGGAAGGGGTCATGGTCGGACGGGGCGAGGACGAGGATAAATCCGTTCCACTCTTGCTCCTCCTCCTCCTCCTCCCCCTCCTCCCCCGTTCTTTTTCCTTCTAAATGATTGTTCCCTGTCGAACCCCGAGGCCAGTTTTTCGGGCAGGCCGGGCGTTTCGCAGGCTTGAAAAGTGCCAACAGTTTCACAGATGGAGGGCGGGTGTTTTTCAAGATGTAGGTCCTCGCGCACATTCGTGTTAAATATTTGCAAGAGTTTCATACATTGAAGGCGGGCCATCTTCAACATGTAGCTCTCGCCTTAGCGCCGCGCACATTCGTTTTCAACATTTGCAAGTGTTTCACGGATGGAGGGCGGGTGGTGTTCGAAATGTGGTTCTCGCTTTAGCGCCGCGCGCATCTGTTTTAAACATTTGCAAGAGTCTGAAGGATTGAAGGCAGGTCGTCCAAAATGAGGCTGTCGCCTTTTCGCCGCGTACAGTCGTTTTTAAAATTTGAAGAGTTTCACGGATGCCCATCATCAACATACCAGGAATGGTGTTTTGAAAGGAGTCAGGGTTATGCGGGTGCAACAGTTTTGTTGGTTCGCGGTGTTGAAGTCTCAGGAATGGCGTTCTGGCACGATTCAGGGCTGTCAGGACGCAGCAGTAAGGTTTACCCGTGGCGTGGAAATCCTGAGAATAATGTTCTGGCATGCTTCAAGGTCTTCAAACGGTTGTCTTCCAACGAGTCAGTTCGCCCAATGGAAATGAACCGCTGTAGGGGCCTATGAAGAGGGAGCTTCGAGGGAGGGTTCATTCCAACATCGTTGATGACTGTTGGGTTTACACTGGTCCTCCTCCTCCTTCTCCTCCTCCTCTTGATCCACTTAGCCGGCAGAGCGTTTCACCCTCCATGTCGCGTCGTTGCTTGAGATTGTGTTCCTGCCCACGCACCGGACGGCGTATGGCTTGTGAGTGAGTGAGTGAGAGCGTTCTGGAATGCACGCAGAGCGTTTCAGAACGCTCTGAGAAGGCCGCGGCGCCCGAGACATCCTCCAGAGCCGCCGGTTTGGGAGATTCTCGATTCGTCCTCACCCGACTTTATCCTCGTCCTGGCTTCGTGTTACCTGGGAGTGGCGGTCTCGGTACCGCTCTGCTCCCCGAGTGTTCGGACTTCGAAGTGGCCCGCCTTCGGTGCCAGGCCGGGTGCCCGCGCAAAGCTGCCGGCCTCGCAGGCCGAAAGTCGTCGTTCGCGCGGTCGTTGTTTGCGCGGCCGCCGCCGCAAAATTGCCGATACAGCTGCTCGTCCTGGGGAGCCGTTGTCTCCAGGCCTGCCAGATGGGGTCGGCGCAGACTGGGTCGAAGGATCGCGCCGCATCGCCGATGCATTGGCGATGCGGCTCGATGCGAAGCCCGATTCGATCCTCGCCGATGGCGCTGATGCATCGGCGACGTCGGCGATACATCGCCGATGCATCGGCGATGCGGCGCGATCCGCCGACCTCTTTTGCTCCGACCCCATCGGGGAGGCTTCCACCCACGCCGCGGCTGGATTCTCCTCGAGGTTCGGGCCAGGACGCGCCCCGGGAGAGGCCTGGAGAGCAGTCGGTGCGGCGCCTTGTGGCTCCCCGTGTTTCAGGAGGAAGAGAGACAGTCAGGCACAGCTCATCGCCAACCCCCACGAACAGATGGGAAGATATACGGGAAGCGGAGGGGATGACGATCATCCAGAAGATATATGAAGGGGGGAAAGCGTCCCTGCGCAGGTCCTGCACAGTATCTGCGCTTATTGGGGACTTGTCCTCCTCCTCCTCGCTGCCCAGGCCCCGTTCGGGGCTGGCACTGAGGCTCCAGTGGTCTACGCCCCCCGGGGGCCCTTCCTCTTCTCCTCCATCCCACAGCCGTCGTCCAGTCTTAGCTTCCAACCGTGGCCTCCCGCCTCGACCCCCGAGGACGAGGCCAGGGAGGGAGCAAGCGCGATGGTCCCCAGTGGCCCGATCTGGCCCCCACCAAGAAATGGAAACGTGTGGGGAACCCTGGGGCTCGTGTGTATCTCTTTGTGTGCCCTTGGGCCCCTGCAGAGTGTTCTCGCGGACGAGGTTCCGTGAATGAGCATCCAAAGTGGGGAGCTCTCTGAGATCTCTCTGAGATCCGACGTCTCAAGAAACAGACTAGTCGACCTCCCAAGAGATGACAACAGTTTGGGGTTCAGGGTTTCCTCAATCAGCCACAGGGGTGAGTGACGAAAGGTCCACTTTTTGTGCCTTGAAGGGGCCCCAGAGGGCCCCCCCTGGGGCCCACGAGGTGCTCGAAGAGTGCACGTTCGTTTTCCCCCATCCCCCAAATTCATCGCCCCCCCATTTCCTGAGATCCGACGCCTCGAAAAATGGAGACATCGTGAAACATCACGACTGGAACCCCAGATCCCATCTTTCTGCGCCATCCTTCGAGCCGTGTCGGGGACTTTGTTTGGGCCCGAAATTAAACAAAGACGTCCAGCTGGAACAAAATTGAGTCGCCAGGATCGCAGGGTTAGCAGACGACGACGTCGACCACGCCGTCTTCGACTCCAGCATCGTCGACGACGACGACGACGTCGACGGTGACGACGAGGACGACGGTGACAGCGTCGACGTCGTCGTCAACGTTGTCCTCGACAACCTCGACGACAACGACGTCGTCGACGTCGACCACGCCGGTTTCGTCTCCGGCACCGATCCTCGACGACGGCCCTGACGACGGCCGCCTCAACGACAACGGCCTCGGCTTCGGCCTCCACATGGCCGACTCCGCATGCCCCAAATCCAAAAAGTTGGCCGCAGGCGCAAGAGGGTTGCGCGAGGTGAGCGGCCTTTGAAGAGGGCGGCGCGCTTCTTGCAGAAGGCAGGGGCCTTTTCAGGAGGGCCTCCAGGCTTGGAACACGGCTGCTTGGAAGCCGGGAGGTTTTCTTAGACGACCCCCGCCTTCTGAGAATCTCCTCCGCCTTCTCAGAGAAGGCCGCGCACCTCGCGCCACCGCCCTATGCGCGCCGCCAAATTGTTGCATGTGGGGCATGCGGGGTCGGCCAAGGCGGAGGCCGAAGCCGAGGCTGTCGTCGTCGTCGAGGCTGCCGTCGTCGGGGCCGTCGTCGAGGGTCGGCGCTGGAGTCGAAGCCGGCGTGGTCGACGTCGACGACGTCGAGGTGTCGACGAGGACGACGACGACGTCGACGAGGACGCACTGTCGGCCTCAGCGCCAGCGTCGTCGTTGCTGGAGTCTTCGAAGTCGTCGAGGTCGAAGCCGTCGCGTCGTCGAAGCTGACGTCGACGCTGCTGTCCACGTCTGCGATAGCTAGAGGTACCGATGCCGCTACCCGTGCCTCGTTTTCCTCTTTTTGGTTCTCGTTGGAGGCCCTCGTCGCCACTGTTGGATTCGGCTCGACATTCAAGTCTGAACGCACCACGCGAGAGGCCCGGGGAGTTGGCGGTATCGGTGCCTGCCTGGTTTCCCCAGATGGGGGGCAGGATCAGGAAGACCAGAGGTCGCAGCAGATCCACGGAAATTGGCACAGAACCTCCGGGTAACGGAGCCGGCGAGGACGCGACCGAAGACGAGCGTGCCGCTCGCCATCACAGGGCGGCGCGATCGTCGACGCCGCCGCCGTCGCCGTCTCCGCCGCGAGGACCCAGAGATCCGACGTCATGATTTTCTCAAGACGGGGGCCCCGGAAGCCTCGACCCTCCCCCGAGGGCGGGCTCTTCATCCCGAGCCGTCTGCTGACGGCCCTGGGACCAGGCGAGTGCTTCCAGAGGCCGAGTGCCGCAAAACACGTCCCGACTCTCTCCGTGCGTTGGGTCTCTGGGTCTGGGTCTGTTTCCACCAGCCCCTCGCTGGCGGAGGCGCCGCCGCATGCTTCCGCCGCCGGCTGCCGCTAGGCATCCGCCCGCGATATCGCTGATGTGGCCGTCGTGGCCAGGGCAGGAGTGGCCAACACCGCACCAATGCGCTGGGTCGGATCGGAACGCGCGTCAGCTCGGACTGCATCGGAACGGAGCCGAGGCCGAACCGCATCCCTTGATGGGCCGATTTCCCACCACCAATAGGTAGGAGAGGGAGGAGAAGGAAAAGGAGGAGGAGGAGGAGCAGGAGGAGGAGGAGGAGGACGAGGAGGAGGAGGACGAGGAGGAGGAGGAGGGGGAGGGTAGGCTGCACCCGTTGGGATCTCAAGCCGCCAGCAACCAGGAACCAGGAACCAGGAGGAGGAGGAGGAGGAGGAGGAGGAGGAGGAGGAGGAGGAGGAGGAGGAGGAGGAGGAGGAGGGAGGAGGAGGAGGAAGAGTAGGAGGCGGAGGAGGAGGAGGAGGAGGAGGAGGAGGAGGAGGAGGAGGAGGAGGAGGAGGAGGAGGACGAAGAGGAGGAAGGGGGAGGAGGAGGAGGAGGGAGGAAGAAGGGGGGGAGGCGGCGGAGGAGGAGGAGGGGAGGAGGGAGGAGGAGGAGGAGGAGGAGGAGGAGGAGGAGGAGGAGGAGGAGGAGGAGGAGGAGGAGGAGGAGGAGGAGGAGGAGGAGGAGAGGAGGCTGCACCCGCTGGGATGTCAAGCCGCCAGCAACCAGGAACCAGGAACCAGGAGGAGGAGGAGAAGGAGGAGGAGGACCTCCCCCCTCCTCCCTTTTCCCCTGTCCTATCCAGAAGTAGTGGTGGTGGAACATCGCCCCAGCCAGCATCTCTGGGGATCTGTGTCGGCGTCGTCGGCGGCGGCGGCGCCGCCGCCGCCGGCGGGGGTGGGGGGCCACGCCGGAGGCGGTGCGGTGGGACTGCCTGCTGCTGGGCCGGCGCAGCTGGCGGCTGCTGCCGCCGGGCTGCGCCCTCTGCGGCCAGGCTTGCGAGGGCTCGCCGCCGCCGCCAACGCTGCGGGCGCAACAAAAAAGCTACAACCACAACGGAGCTTACTTTTGTTGGAGGGTCCCTCGAGGGAGAACCCGCCACGCGCCGCCCAGAGAGGCTAGTTAGCAAGCTCACAAGCCCCATAGTAGGCGAGTCCCGTGCAGCCAGCAGCTTCTTTATGGCTTGATTGAATGAATATCGAGCTTTCAGCGGTGCAGTTGAGCACGTCACCAACCACCACGGAGTGGATTTTTCTGGAGGGTCCCTCGGGAGAGAACCTGCCGACCTCGACATTAGCACTCTTTTTGTGGTTCTGGTCGTTTTTGCAGTCTGGGATGACCACATCATCACGACCATTACCAAGCTGGTTCTGGTGTTCTGTCGATTGCTGGCATGCCTAAGGTATCCCCCAGGATGCGTCCTCGATGTGGTTGTGTTCGCTTGCTGTCCCCGCAGACGCCGCCGCTTTCAAGGGGGCCACGTCGATCCGGTGGATCCGCTCCCCAGCGATCCAACGTATTGGGAAAATCAGGATGGGGCTGAGGCCATTTTCGGCCTCTGTAAGCCCTCACCCGGCCCCCGCACCGTCCGTCAATAAACGACTCAGGATGAAAATCCGGTCCCCAGGGAGGGGTCGAGGTCTCCAGGGACGCCGTATTGGAGAGATCACTTCGGATCTCTGGGGACGTGCGAGGTCCTGAGTTTTTCAGTACGCGGTCCCAAACAGGTCCTGGCCTTTTCCAGTGCCGGCTTTTCATCCCGAGTCGCTTTTCAGACGGTCCCGCGGCCCTGCGAGTGCCCCCAGTGGCCGAAAACGACGGAACAGATCCGTCTTGATTTTTGTTTCAAGACGCTGGTATTGGGGGAGCGGAAGACGCCAACATGTCTCGGCTCAGGGTCTCCAAGATCGGCCACGGCGATCGCGACGGCGACCCGTTGGGGTGCACGCCGTGCCCTTTTGCACCGCGAAGGCCGCGGGGCTGGCTGCAAAGGTGTATATGGACGCGGCGTTCGCTTGGCGGCGAAGTCGTCGTCTTCGTCGCCGCCGCCGCCGCCGTCGTCGTCGTCGTCGTCGTCGTCGTCGCTCGGAGTTTCTTGGAAGTCTGCGGATGTGCTCGGCGGTTCCTGGCGGTCTTCGGAGCGCTCTGGAGGTCTCGGCAGGGCCTCGGAAGGACCTCGAGGGACCCGTGGGGGACCTCGGGGGCCGCGGTCGTCGTCGCCACCGACCCTCGCGTTCGTCGTCGTCGTCGTCTACGGAGTCGGCGGCTTTCGCAGGCTCTTTTGCGCTGTCTCGTGTTTTTGGAATGCTCTCAACAGTGTTCGGAGGGCTCGGAGCTCTCCGGAGGGCTTTGGAGTTCCTCAGTCAAGAGGGGAGAAAAAGGGCACAGACAACAATTATCGTAAAAAGATAGGAGAACATTGGAAGTGGAGGGCATGTTGGGAATTCTGGGATTTCTGTTTTCTGCTTAGGCCTTACGGCCGGTGCCGCCGACCCTGAAAACGACGACGACGAATACGAGGAGGAGGAGGAGGAGGACGAGGAGGAGGAGGGGGATTAAGGTGGAAGGGAGCAGGAGAAGGCGAAGGAGATGTTCGGCATGTGGGCCGAGTGAGTCGTAGCAGAGACAGACATGGAGCCTTGTGGTCTGCGGCCCTTCCCGCCACCGTGCTGGGGTTGTGGTTGAAAGGCCTCTTGGATGTTTTCGGGCCTGTTGGGGCCTCTGTTGGGCCTCTTGGGTGTCTCTTGGGGGCCTCTTCGGGCCCCTTGAGGGGCTCGTGGGGCCTTCTGGGGGCTTCTTGGGGCGGGAAGCTCTAAATGTCGGTTCGTGGTCCTCTTGGGCCTGCTTGGGGCCCTCTTGGCGCGTCTTGGCGCTTTTTTGGGCTCCAGGACGCCCAGGGGCGGATGCGTATCTGACCCCCCCCCCGGGACCACCACCCCCCTCGGCGGGGGAGGGATCAAAGGGAAGGGGCTTCCCTTCGACTTCAGTACGACGTTGCTACGGTTTCTCTCGCTGGCAGGCTTGAAGAGGAGGGTGCAGGGAAAGGGGACGACGGAGACGCAGAGAGGACAACGGATGCGTCGACTGAGCGCACGCCGACAGGGGGTCCACACGCCGACAGGGCAGGCGGATTTATTTGTGTGTTCCTGGGCCCCATTCACGCACGGGGGGGCCGTCGCGGCCGCTACCGCTGCCGTTGGCGTCGTCGCCATGGTGGCCTGTCTCGATGGGGTTTGCGGGCAACCGCAGGAGGCCATCAGGACCCCTCTCCCCGCAGGGTCTGCACCCAGCAAGCGTTACTCCGTCACCGGGGCGCAGCCAGTGCAAGTGGGCGATCGTGCAGGCTTCGGAACCACTGCATCACAGGGACATGATCCGTATAAAGGGTGTGCCAATATGGGAGTGAGGGACACAATGCAAACCTTGTCCCTGGAGACGAAAGTGGAGCTCACGGGGACGGGAAAGTAGAAGAAAGCAGGGCACGGGGCAGACAGGGGTGCCGGGGCCCAGTGGGGTCCCCAGGCCCAGGGGAACCCCAATCCGAGCTGGGCGCACGTGCACGTGGCTTTCGGACTGAACCCGCGCACCGCCGCCGCCGCCGCCCACAAGCACGTCCTCAAGTTCACCGCGGACACTCTCACGCACAGCTACTTCGAGGCCGACTTTGAGGTCCCTGCGAATGAGAAACACTCGAGTTTCAAGATCACTTCAGCCCAAACCAACAACCGCCTCAGCCTCACCAGGCAGTTCAAGATGATGGACGGCACCGACAAGACAGTCAAGGAGCTTCACTCCTTCTGTTTCTTGGCTGCAAGTAACGTCCCGGGCAAGTTGCTCACCCCGCTGCGCAACCTCCACAAAAAATACCCTCAGTTCATCACGTGGGCCTCGTGCGCACCGAACACGCCCACGCAGGACACCGTGCCGTCAGCGCTCCCTTCGCCCACGGCAGAGCCCAGCGGGCCCCGCAAGCGCCCTGCAGCGGCGACGCCGACAGCCCCAGTGACCAAGAAGCCAGCGAAGATGTCCAAGAAGTAAGGTGCCCTGCAGGGTCCGCCCACCGAGCCGTGGAGATTTGCACACCAGGCGCGCGAACGCTTCCTTTCGGGAAGTCCGGGACGCTGAGCTACACGCCGATTTTTTCAAGCAGGCTCGGGGGCGTTCGTCGCCGCTCCGATTCTGCAGAGCACCACGTCAGGATCGCCCCCACACTCAGTGAGAAAAAACATCGTCACCAAACTGTGCGGCGTCGCCGCCCGTGACCTTCCCAACCCAAATCTGCAGAGGTATGAGGCCACCATCGTTGCCAGCACCCTTTTCGTTGTATTCACCTCATCCGACGCCTCCCTCTCCCTTCCCTTGCCCTCGGCGTTGCGTGCCCGCCTAATCTTATCGCCGATGACCGTCGCGTGCGTCGCCCCTTGCCAACTCGGCGCGCGCGCACGGCGCGCGCGCACTCCATGGGCCGACGCCCATGCGGCCGTGACCTTCCCATCCCCGTCCCTGCCCATCGCCGACGCTTCAGCCCGCATAGTCGCACTTCGCTCGCACACTGCACGCCAGCGCATCGTGCCAAGACCTCCAAGCGAAGCGCAGCGAGCTTCAAGTCTTGTGTGTATATATATATATATATATGTATACACACATGCTGGGGTACCTCAGGCCCTGGGTCCAGGCCGGGACGGCCTCCCATATTCTCCTCCTCGGGAGCCTCGAGACGGGGGTCAGTGCAAACGGGGGTCAGCCAGGGCGCCGGATCCTGCAGGATCCTGCGAAGGCCCCCTCTGGCTGACCCGGGTTTGCGAGCCGCTCGTGGCCGCGAGGCGGCCTTGCATATTGGCTGACCCGGGTTTGCGAGGATCTGCGTTGCAGCTTTTTTTTTTCCTGCATTGCAGTTTTTGGTTTCCTGCTGACCCGGGTCTGGACTGACCCGGGTCAGAAGATCCCCGACCTCCTCTCTTCGGCGCACGACATTTTTGACCTCTTCCGGCCTCCCGGGCTTCCCCCCCGCCGATCAAAACAGCTCCAGAGGCTACCAAAAAGCGACCATAGCGGCCTGACAGGGCCGAAGACATCCGCATATTGTTCTCAGACGGTTGAAGAGGCCCCGAAGACGTCCCAAGAAGTTTCTAAGATGTGCCCCGAGAGGGTCCCAGGAGGCTTAGTTTGTTTCAGTCCCCCCTGGGAAACGTGCATGTTTCTCATTTTCAAATTTTGGGTCTGAGCAGCGTCGAAGACAGCCCAAGAGGCCCCGCAGACCGCCCTAAGACGGCCCAAGAGGCCTCCAATAGGGCCCCAGGACGGCCCAAGAGAGCCCGAAGACGGTCCAAGAGGAGCCCAGACGGACCAAGATGGCCCCAACAGGAGTCCAAGTGGGTAAATTCCAATTGAAATTTCGAGCCTTCAGCCACGAGTGGGCCCCCGAGGCCACCGCAGGCACCCAAGAGGCCCCCAAGGGGGCCCCAAAAGAGGCCCCAAGAGGCCCCCATGGGGCCCACATGAAGCCACAAGAAGGTTCAAAACTTCCTTCACGAGGCGCCCGATAACCATGCCAAGAGACTCCGGATTACAGGTGTATCCAAGAATCCTCTGGCTCAAAATTCAGGCACAGTAGCTGTATGAACGGAAGGCCATAGATAAGCTAGCATTTTTTGAGGGCGACGGACCCCTCCCTATGCAGTCATGTATAGCGTAGGGCGCGGATCTTTCATCATCCACTGCGCGCCGCGAGGCCATGCGAAAAGATGGTTGCCGCGGTGCACACGTGCACACGTGCGCTGAACTCCTTGTGGGGCACGATCCGCGTGAAGGGTGTGCCGAATAATTCGGATGCCCCCGCGCGAAGACGCCCACTGGGGCCGCAGGCGGACCTCTTGGCACGACCCGTGCGAGGCACGTGCCAAAATGGGCGGGGGGACGCCATGCGCCATGCGAAGCTGCCAATTGATGCCATAGGTGGAGCTCCTTGTGGGGCACGCTTCGCGTGTAGGGTGTGCCGACTTGGACGGGAGGGGCGCTGAACGAACCTTGTCTCTGGGCCTCTAGGTGGTGCTCCTTGTGGTAACGATCTGCGTGATGGGGTGTGCTGCAATGGCCAGGGTAGGGCGGTGTGCGGACCCTGCCTCTGGGGCCGCGCAGGTGGAGATCCATGTGGGCCAGGATTCCGTGTGAGAGGTGTGCCGAAGTAGGCGGGGGGGGGATGCGAGCCCTGCCTCTGGGGCCGTCCGTGACACTCCTTGCGGGACACGGTCTGCGGGAGAGGTGTGCCGGAGTGAGGGGGCGACGCTATGAACTTTCCTTCTGGCGCCGAAGATGCAATGATTTTCGGGGCACGATCTGCGTGATGGGGCGCGCCACTATGCGAATCTTGCCTCTGGGGACGTAGGTGGAGATCTCTGTGGGGCGCGATCCCTGTGAGGGCTGTGCGGACATGGGCGGGGGGAAGCTAAGAAAGGTTGTCTCTGGGGCCGCAGGTTGAGCTCCTTGGGGGGGCACGATCCGTGTGACAACATGTCCTGCGGTGCTGAACACTGTAGACGACAACTAGAGCTTGCCAGAACCTCGGCGCGCAAAGCGCGCTCGCGGTTCCAATGCGTATGTATCTATATGTGCGTACATCTTCCCCAATCAGAGCTTGCCTCTGTAGGGGTCCTAGCGGATTCATTCATATGGTTAGGTTAGCTGCGTCGCCGATTTCGGCGGCACGCCCGGGTGCCCATGTGCCTGGGTGCCCGGGGGCCGGGGGGCTTGGGAGCTGCGTCGCCGATTTCGGCGGCTCGCCCGGGTGCCCAGGTACCCGGGTGCCCAGGTGCCCTGGAGCTGCGTCGCCGATTTCGGCTGCCCGCCCGGGTACGGGTGCCCAGGTGCCCGGGTGCCCCATATCCCTGTAGCCTTATAGCCCCACAGCCCTATAGCCCTATAGCCCTACAGCCCTATAGCCTTACAGCCCTATAGCCCTATAGCCCTATAGCCCTATAGCCATACAGCCTATCGCCCTATAGCCCTATAGCCCAACAGCCTTATAGCCCTACAGCCCTATAGCCCTATATACTACAGGCCTATAGCCCTATAACCCTAGCCCTTTAGCCCTATAGCCCTATACCCTATACCCCTATACTCCTGTAGCCCTATCGCCCTATAGCCCTATAGCCAATCTATCCCTACAGCCCTATAGCCCCATGGCCTCATAGCCCTATAGCCCTACAGCCCTATTGCCCTATAGCCTTTAGCCCTATAGCCCTGTTGCCCTACAGCCCTATAGCTCTATAGCCCTGAACAAATTATCTGATAGGTGGTTTTTCCTGTATCATATGTATATGTGTGTACATCTTTCCCAATCCGATCTTGCCTCTGTAGGGGTCCTCGCGGATTCATATGGTTAGGTTAGCTGCGGCGCCGATTTCGGCGGCACGCCCGGGTGTCCGGTTGACCGGGTGCCCGGGAGCTGCGTCGCCGATTTCGGCGGCCCGCCCGGATGCCCGGGTGCCAGGGTGCCCCATATTTTTGTAGCCCTATAGCCCTATAGCCCCATAGCCCTATAGCCTTATAGCCCTATAGCCCTATAGCCTTACAGCCCTATAGCCCTATAGCCCTATAACCCTATAGCCCTATAACCCTATAGCCCTATAACCCTATTAGCCCTATAGCCTTGTAGCCCTATAGCCATATAGCCCTATAACCCCATAGCTCTATAGCCCTGAAGCCCTATAGCCCTACAGCCCTATTAGCTCTATAGCCCTATAGCCCCATAGCCCTATAGCCGTATAGCCTCATAGCCCTATAGCCCTATAGCCCCATAGCCCTATAGCCCTCGCCCTATCGCCATATAGCGCCTTCCAGCCTATAGGCCTGTTGCCCTATAGCTCTATAGCCCTATAGCTCTATAGCCCAATAGCCCCATAGGCCTATAACCCTGTAGCCCGATAGCTTTATAGCCCCAATAGACCTTCGAAGGTGTTACGTTGGTGTCCTCACCTCCGTCGCCGTCGTCGTCCACGAGGCGCAGCATCAAATCATGTCCTGGTAAGCAACGAAGACGCTGATGTGCTTTTTTTCGTTGGTATCGTAGATATAATGTGGTTATTTGGCCTGCAAGCACTTAATCCATCCTGCAAATTGTATATATATATATATATATATAGCACTCTCTCTCTCTCTCTCTCTTCCTCGCTCCTCTGTCTCCCCAGCTCATGCTCTGTACTCATCGATATGGACCCTCTCGTCCGTTCTAGCTACACGTGCCCTAACCTCTCTAGATTCATATATGGACACTAATCTGTGTTTGCGCATATACAGATGTGGGTGTACGCATACAGTTACACCACTAGCGCTAGATGCATGCATATTTATACAGTTGAATTACATATGTTAATGAATATATGTATATATGTGTGAGTATGCATACATATGTATGTACATAGACGTGTGTATCGGAGGTTAGGCGGTGAGATCGATATGAAACGGAGATTCCCTATCGGGAAGACGATTTTTGAAGCTCGCTGAGGGGCAGCGAACGCGATCTGGGTTTCTGGGGCGACGGGGGAGAGGGCACTGCTTTTGTAGGGCAAGAGCAAGCATGAGCAGCCCAATCGTCGGCAAGAGAAAACCTGAAATCAGAGCTTCTCGCGACGGGCGGCTGTAAGGATTGATGTTGACCGATCAAGCACGCCCGCCGAGCGTACGGGGATCTGGCCCTGGAGACAACGCTGCCCCCCCAGCGACCTTCAAGACGAATTTGGTCGTGTGTTCGTGCCGCGCGTACGGGCGAGGCGAAGCTGCGTGCTCTGGCGAGAGGAGCGATCCCGCCGTTACTAGTGCGAAGTTGGAGCACATGATCTGCCGCCCCCTCCCTGGTTCGCGGATCGGGCTTAATGATTGTCCCGCGGTTGTCCCTTGGTTGTCCCCATGGTTGTCCTGTTGTTTGTCCGATGGTTTTCCCGATGATTGTCCTGACGGTTGTCCCGATGATTGTCCCTATGGTTGGAACGATGTTTGTCAGCATGGTTAAATTCCCCGATGGTTGTCCTTATGGTTGTCCCGCGGTTGTCGCGATGGATGTCCCGATGGTTGTCCCGATGTTATTTCCTGATGGTTGTCCCGATGATGTTCCCGATAGCTACTCCGATGGTTGTCCCGACGGTTGTCCGGATGATTGTCCTGCTGATTGTCCCGATGGTTTGGTCGATGGTTGTTCCGATCGTTGTCCCGATGGTTGGCCTGATGGTTGCCCCGATGAGTGATTGTCTCGTGGGCATATTGATTGATTGACCGTGCGATCGATCGATATTTCGTGAGGCCGGTAGACAGACACATCGACACATGTTTTAATAGTGGGATCGGGATATAGATAGTCAGATCGATAGATCGATCATCATATCGATGGATGGTTAGTGAGATCTACAGGTGTCTAGACAGTGTGTTCGATCGATGAATAGTCGCATACATGGATTGAAAGCGGAATGTTTTTGGATCGACCGAGAGATTGATAGAGATTGTTCGATGGATGAAAGCGGTTGTCTCGATGGTTGTTTCTCGTCATATTCATCCACGCCAAAGGACGACCAGGAGTTTGTGTGGGGGGCACTCGTTCTTGATGTTGTTCGGGCACGTTTCGGGTGTCTTTCCGCGATGCATGTTCTTTGATGCCGTTTTTCGTGGTGCATGCAGTTGTACTGATATTGGAGTATGTGTTTGATGACTGTTGCTGATGTGTACTGTTAACAAGTCCTTGGATCCCGTTCTTGGCGTATGTTATTGATGTGTTTTTGTTTACGCTGGCGTCT
Source organism: Prorocentrum cordatum (assembly GCA_963575745.1). NCBI lineage: Eukaryota > Dinophyceae > Prorocentrales > Prorocentraceae > Prorocentrum > Prorocentrum cordatum. The sequence continues at coordinate 363,451 of CAUYUJ010022570.1, read as the reverse complement.
AAACTGGATGTATGCTGTCGGTGCAAGTGGTGTTGTCTTTTCGGTGCGTCTGCGATTGATGTCTGTCATGTTATTGGTGATGGCGAATGGGGTATGTTATGGTTGTCTGTTCTGGGGGTCTATGATCGATTCATGTTCTTGGTGTGCAGTCTTGATGTAAATTGTTGGTCTCTGCTCTTGGTGAGTGTCCGTGATGTGCCTCGTTGCTGTATGTGTTGCTCTCGTAGGTTCCCGACGCGTCTCCTCGGGGCACGTCCTCAGTGTATGCTCGTCGTGTCTCTTCCATTTTTGCTGTGGACGGCGTGATGCCGTGACGCCCCCCCTGGTGGGGTTGCGTGCTGGTTACGCCTGCTCTGTACGCTTGAGTGCCCCATGCCGTCACTGTGGACTCACGGGGATCCCTTGGGGGCCTGGCTCGCCGCGGCATGCGCAGGGCCGGCCACCTGGGGATCACCGGGATATTCTCGGGGCCGGACAGCCGAGGTGTGCAGGGCTGGCGAGGCGGGTCGGGGCCCTCTCTCTGCAGATCTTACAGCCCCAGCAGGCCAAGTGGAGAGTGGTGACGACGACGACGGAAGCGACGGCCCTCCTCCTCGCCCTCTTCCTCCCCCTCCTCCTCCTCCTCCTCCTCTTCCTCCTCCTCCTCCTCCTCCTCCTCCTCCTCCTCCTCCTCCTCCTCCTCCTCCTCCGGGAGACCACTCCGCGGGCGGCGAGAGGTGGGCGACGACGATGGCAGCGATGGCCTTCCCGAGACCTTTCGTGCATTCCGAAGACCGCTAGACGCCCCCGAGCACATCCGCAGACCTCCGGGCACCAGCGACGGACGACGACGACGGCAGCGGAGGCGACGGTGACGACGACGACCTCGGCGCCAGGGGGACGTCTCGCCCATGGAGACCTTTGCGGCCGGCCCAACGGCGTTCGTTGTGCAGGCGCCACGCCGTGTGCCCCGAGGGGTCGCCGTCATCGTCGTCGTTGCCGCCGCTGCCGCCGCCGCTGCCGCCGTCGTCGTCGCCGCCGCCCCTCCTCACCCGTGTTGCCCCTCTCCTGACTGCTCCAGGAGGAGGTGGAGATGGCAGAGGAGGGATGAGGAGGAATGAGGGGAGGAGGAGGTATGAGGAGGGATAGGATGGAGGAGGTGGCGCAGGAAGGGTGGGGGTGAGGGAGTAAGGGATGAGGGATGTCTATGATGAGGCAGCAAGCGGCAGGAGGTTGAAGGAGAAGGAGAGAGGAGGTCGCTTCCGTCGTCGTCGGAGGAGGGGGAGGGGGACGAGGAAGAGGAGAGAGGAGGAGGAGGAGGAGGAGGACAGGGAGGAGTAGAAGAGAAAGAAGAAGGATGATAACATCCAGCAGCGATGCTACACCAACCCGTCCGAAGTCCCCTCATCGCAAGTCTCTGCAGACACTCTTTGTCACTTCGGGAAGCCTCCCCCCCCTTGAAAGACGAGGGCCTTATAGGAGAGCCATTATGGCAAGAGCCCCGTTTCGAACACGAGCCGCCATCAATCCCTGACGCGATGAGCCAGGAGCATTCGGGGGGTTAGTGTTGCCATGAGGGAGCCCCCTGGTCTGAGGCAGAAGGAGGGCAGGACGAGGAGGAGGATCGTGAGAACAAATGGATGAAGCAGCAGCAGCTGCACCAGCTCGAGGAGGAGGAGGAGGAGGAGAAGCAGAAGCAAAAGCGGAAGCAGAAGCAGAGAAGAAGCCGCAGGAGCAGGATAAGGAGGAGGACTGGGAGAAGGAGGCCCGCGGAGGAGCTGGAAAAGCTGAAGGAGGAGAAGGAGGAGGAGGAGGAGCAGGAAAAGCTACGTAGGCGCGGCGTGGAGAGCCATGAGGAGGAGTAGGAGCAGCAGCAGCTGCAGGAGTCGTCGCCCTCTCCCACGGTTGCCAAAGGACGATCCCGCTCCTGCGACGTTCGAGCCCGAGGCGGCCTGGGAGTGCGAGCAGTCCCCCGGCGAGGCGGTGCTAGTGCCCGCCGGGTGGTGGGCGCTGCGCTCAGCTGGACGGAGTCGACGGCGGCGACGACGGCGTCACGACGGCGACGGCGTCAGGACGACGACGACGGCGTCGTCAGCGACTGCGACGGGTGCGACGTCGGCAGTGGTGACGGCTATGATTCTCGATGGCGGCGACGGCGGCGCAACGACGAATGGAAGGTGGCGGTGCCCGCCGGATGTTGGGTGCACGGCTCAGCCAGCGATCGTTGCCTCCGACGGAGGAGGGAGAGGAGGAAGGACAGGAGGAGAAGGAGGAGGCGGAGGAGGGAGAGGGGAAAAAATGAGGACAAGGGGGTGAGCAGGATAAGCAGGAGGAGGAGAAGAAACCGAAGCAGAAAGCGGGCTGGCTGGAAGAAGGGCAGGAGGAGGATGAAAAGGACGAAGATGATGAGATGGAGGAGGAGAGGCAGGACGAGGAGGACGAGGAGGAGGAGGAGGAGCAGGGTGGCGGGTTTCATGCGTCTACTCAGATCGGGCCATAATGCCGTGGATGAGAGCGCTGTCGGGTCGTGGCACCGGAAAGTCATGGCTGTCGTAGACCAAACCATATGTATATAGCATGGCATCTCCTGATGTTTAGGATGAACGATCGTGCATAAAAACTGTTGACATGCAGAAGAAAACCAATACCGCGAGGGGGAACGCGAACCCCAGCTTCGGTGCTGGAGTGGTGGTGGTAGAGTTTGTGTGTGTTGGAGTAAATGAACCCACTACAGCGAATTTGATGTCGTAAACTGCACTGCTCGTGCTAACACCCCACCCTCCGACTCTCAACTTGTTGGCACCACTCATCCAGACCGTGAGTACAGTCATCGATCGGCATTTGCTCGCGAATCGCAAGTGGCGCAGTAAAGGGTGGACCTGCCTCATGCAGATTCATGTCTCGGACGTGCACGTGATGGTGGTGACATCGAGATCGACGGCGACGACCATGGTGATGATGATGCTGATGATGATGATTATGTTGGTGCTGATGATGATGACGGTGCTGGTGATGGTGGTGGTGATGATGTTGATGATGATGGTGGTGGTTACCGACGGCACCGACGATGGTGACGATGATGACCGTGGTGACGAAGACGAGTATGTTCATGATGACGACGATGACGATGACGATGGCAATGGTTACTCTGGTTACGATGATCAGGATCGTGATGATGAGGGTGACGAGTACGTGCGCGCAAGCAGACGTTTCGAGTTCCTGGTACGTGCTCTATTGAGACGCAATTGGTCGGCCGTACAATGTTGAACAAGAGCATCCTGACAGTATTATTAAATCCTCTGATTTGGATTAGTGTGACTTGCGGGCACGCGAACGAGCTATGTGGCCCGCGTAGATGGTTTTATACTATAATGTTGTGGACACATTGCTCTTCCCGCACCAACGCATGCGCACCGCAAGCATTGCTTCTGTAGAAATTAGCCTGGCGAAGGGCCCAACCATATGCAGTTGTGAATGTCGCAATTATGAATATCATCTTCGCCCGCGATCCCTATGGGGCTACGAACCGTGTGAGGGGCGTGCCGACATGCGTGGCGGGGCGCACTTCGCGAGCGAAGACGATAGGTCTGTGTGCGAGAGACAGAGCGAGTGAGTCTGATTGTGGATGAGTCTGCGCGCGCGTGGGTCTACGTGCATAAACGTCGACGCCCATGACGGCACGCCTCTCACGAGGATCGCGCCCGTTTCTTTTCCGTTCGTCTTCTCCCTCTTTGCCCGTGCGCGCCCACGTCCAAGGCTGCGGGCGCGGCGCCGCACGGAGTCCCCGCGACGCGCGATGGTCGCCCCGAAGGGGTCCCGGCGACGCACGCGGGTCGTCCGCTGCGCGGAGCAGATAAAGCGAGCAGGCTGGCTCCCGCCCGGGATGCGCGACCCGAAAGCTTCAATACGTCAAATACGACGAAAAACGCCCGAATATCGAAAGTCGTCGCCATGCGAACTACGCCATTGGGCACCCATACGAGTTCCGCCACGGAGCCCTTAGGTGGAGCTCCCTGTGGGGACACGAAACGTTGTACTGGGTGGTGGATGACGCATGCGGGCGGTCCCAGTAGGGCCTTCGGTGGAGCCCCCTATGGGGCCACGGGGCGCTGTACTGGGTGGTGGATGACGCCTGCGGGCGGTCCCACTGGGGCTTTCGGTGGAGCTCCCTATGGTGTCACTAAGCGCTGTACTGGGTGGTGGATGACGCACGCGGGCGGTCCCACTGGGGCCTTCGGCGGAGCTCCCTATGGGGTCACGAAGCGCTGTACTTGGTGGTGGATGACGCCTGCGGGCGGTCCCACTGGGGCCTTCGGTGGAGCTCTCTATGGGGCCACGAAGCGCTGTACGTGGTGGATGACGCCTGCGGACGGTCCCTGTGGGGACTTCGGTGGAGCTCCATATGGAGCCGCGAACTGTAATGCTGGGTGCTGGATGACGCCTGCGGGCGGTCCCATTTGGGCCTTCGGCGGAGCTCCCTATGGGGCCACGAAGCGCAATACTGGGTGGTGGATGACGCCTGCGGGCGGTCCCACTGGGGTTTTCGGTGGAGCTCCCAATGGGGCCACGAAGCGTTGTACTGGGTGGTGGATGACGCATGCGGGCGGTCCCACTTGGGCCTTCGGTGGAGCTCCGTATGGGGCCACGAAGCGCTGTACTGGGTGGTGGATGACGCATGCGGGCGGTCCCACTGGGGCCTTCGGTGGAGCTCCCTATGGGGCCACGAAGCGCTGTGGTGGGTGGTGGATGACGCCAGCGGGCGGTCCCATTTGGGCCTTCGGTGGAGCTCTGTATGGGGCCACGAAACGCTGTACGTGGTGGATGACGCATGCGGACGGTCCCACTGGGGCCTTCGGTGGAGCTCCTTATGGATCCACGAAGTGTTGTGCTGGGTGGTGGATGACGCATGCGGGCGGCCCCGCCGAGGCCTTCAGTGGAGTTCACTATGGGGCCACAAAGCGCTGTGGTGGTGGTGGATGACGCATGCGGGCGGTCCCACTGGGGCCTTTTTTGTGGTGCTCCCTAGTGGACCACGAAACGCTGTACTGGGTGGTGGATGACGCATGCGGGCGGTTCCAAAGGAGCCTTCTGTGGAGCTCTGTATGGGGCCACGAAGCGCTGTACTGGGTGGTGGATGACGCATGCGGGCGGTCCCACTGGCACGTTCGGTGGAGTTCCCTGAGGGGACACGAAGCGTGTGAGGGGTGGGGGGGGGGGGGGAACGGGAGGAGGGAGGAGAGGGGGAGGAGGAAGCAACGAAGAAAAAACGCGGGGACCGTCTCTTCAAAACGAGGACCCAACACCACCGGATAGTTGAGATAAATACGGGTAGGGGGTTCGATACGGGTAGGGGTAGGAAATGGCTTCAAATGCAAGCTGATGAATGATCCTGCAGAGCAGAGGTGATAACGCAGCAAGCATTGGGGTAACCCTGACTCCCGCCTCGGGATGGGGGTAGAGTTTGGCGCTGTTTCCAGGGAGCGGACACATGGAGGTGCAAGTGGCAGGGTGCATTCTACGATGTACAAGCTTTGGCGACCACGAAGCGGCGGCGGGCGCCCACTGAATGAGAACGGGGCACGCCCAGCCAGCGTACGAGGCGGCAACGAGGTGGTGACGCGCGTCCACCGCGCGAAGACGTGGCACACCCAGCTGGCCCACGGGGCGGTGACCAGGCGGCGATGGGCGCCCACCACGCGAGAGCCTTGCGCATCCAGCCCGCTCAGAGCATGGGGCTACGATGAGGCGGCGACGGGTGGCCACTGGGCGAATTTCCATCACACCCTTCCAACTACCCACAACATGATTGAGGACCTCTTAAGCCAGCATCGTATGGGAGATGTCGCACAATCTGCCGAAGTGTGGCGGGACAAGAGGTGGTCACATCCACGGCGTCAAGTTGATTCGGCACCAGCTAACAGAACACGCAGGAGTCTCACGTCGCCCACCACCATACACCAAAGTCCAACGTCGAAGTGTAAGTTTGTTGGTCCTCGTGCGTTGCCTCGAGCCCCGTCCGTCAGTGATTGATGGGGCTGGAAGGTGTGGGGGGGAAAAGGATTCCATTACCCCCATCGCGCCAAGACAACGCGAAATTAATTGCCGCTCTGGCTCAAGTTTCGGCCTGGCGCACCTTTCGCAGAGGATTTCCGATATGCCGACTTCGCAGCCGTGCCGGCGCTTCAGTTTCAAGTCCACAGCTGAGCTCGGGCTCCTGGTACCGCGGCTTGGAAGAATGGCGAATTTCGTGAAAGAGTCATCCGACGTGACCCCACTCGCCAGAGATTTCAGCACAAACATCACGGGACAGATGGAGACGCGCCTCACGATGCTGCATGGCCGCTTGTGCGAGTCGTGTGGGCGCACTGCGAACCCCAGCCTCGCAAGCCGACGGGGCTTGTCCGTCACCGTGGACACCAGGTGGAGGGTGTCGAAAGATGGCGTTGCGCGGATCACGCAATCGGCGGCCAGCGGACGCCTCAGCGGCAGCAGCGCTGGAAGCGCCTGCAGCAGGACGTGTTCCAGCTGCGCCAGCAATCCCAGCCGTACTGCAGGCAAGACATCATCCGCCAAGCGTGCCGGCAGGGGCGAATTCGATGATGATTATCCGGCGAGTTTTTCGCGGCAGGTGTCGACGAGTTCGAGCACTTGTCCAAGTTCGGCCAGCTCCCAGGCCCCACAAGAGCTGTCGAAGGACCCGCAAGCCTTGCTTGCCCTGTGGCGCGATTCGTACAGTTCCAGGGCGCGGCAGCACGTGCAGGTCGGATTTCACTGATCGTCCGGCGGTGCTGCGCAGTGGGGGAGCCGCCAGGGTCGAGGATTCGTAGAGCTCGTGTGGGCTATGCGCACGGGTTGCGTTGCACAGCCTTCCGCATCCCAGTGCGTTTGCCTTGAAGGCGAATGCAGCTGTGATCTTCGAGGTTGGCGGACCTTCTCCGCTCCCCCATCCTCCGCATCCGTTGTGCAAGGTGTACCACATTTCTATCCGTAAGGGCTTCGCCCCCTGCCGCCGGCCCCCTCTCTCGGAGAATGGGCCATGGAAGAGCTAAGTCATGAGGCCTTGGCGCTGTCGTGAAGCAGTATCGAAACTTCATGCGAAGCCGAGTCGCAATCAGCAAAACCAACTGATCACAAGAGGGGTTACCACACCTGGCGATTGGTAAGACGTGTATGGTTTAAGGGCTTGGTTACCACACCTTGCGATTAAAGGGCCGAGGGAGTTCTCGCAGTTTGGGTTACCACGCCTTGCGATGGATGTGCGTGATGGGTTCGAATTTCAGAAATGTGGCAAATCCCCTGTGTTTTTTCATCCTGACCCCGCGGATCTGCGTGAGGGGTGGCACCGAATTTCCGAAATGTGGCAAATCCCTTGTGTTTTTGGACCCTGACCCCGCGGATCTACGTGAGGGGCGGCACTGCATTTCAGAAATGTAGCACATCCCCTGTGTTTTTGGACCCTGACCCCGCGGATTTGCATGAGGGGTGGCACCGAATTTCAGAAATGTGGCAAATCCCTTGTGTTTTTGGACCCTGACCCCGCGGATCTGCGTGAGGGGTGGCACCGAATTTCAGAAATGTGGCAAATCCCATGTGTTTTTGGACCCTGACCCCGCGGATCTGCGTGAGGGGTGGCACCGAATTTCAGAAATGTGGCAAATCCCTTGTGTTTTTGGACCCTGACCCCGCGGATCTGCGTGAGGGGTGGCACCGAATTTCAGAAATGTGGCAAATCCCATGTGTTTTTGGACCCTGACCCCGCGGATCTGCGTGAGGGGTGGCACCGAATTTCAGAAATGTGGCAAATCCCATGTGTTTTTGGACCCTGACCCCGCGGATCTGCGTGAGGGGTGTCGATTTCGAGCCCCCCCAGCAATACAGACAACGCGCCCAGGTGAGGCTAAAAATCCTGTTTGGGCCTCCCCCCCCCCTCGCGCGGTCAATCAACTAGTTACAGCAACCAGCAAGAAGTCAATTAGTTACAGTAGCCAGCAAGAAGCAGAACTGTAACACTGGAAACTACAAGCTGCAACTGGTACAGGAAACTGCGAATCACGCGCCTCGCAGCCTGGTGGCCCCACAAGGGGGCCGGCGGACTTTTGCTTGCCCTGTATCATACATTATCGAGGGATCGATTTGCGAGCGGGGTTTCAATCCGCCCAAATCTCTCGCCGGACATGCCAAGTTGTTATTCGAGTTGCTGGCGAGTCTGCCCAGCTGTCAGAAGATGACAGCGTCTGCTGGACATCTTGCAACTAGCGGCTGATTTCACATGTGTAGCGATAGTGTGGTGGAGCGCAACGAGCGGCGCGCCGCTGTGGGCGTCACAACTGCTCAAGCCCAGGTTGCAGCGGCATCCCCTTTGCCGTTGCGATGGTATAGATTGCACCACTTCTTAGAGGTCTGGTGTTGCCTGCCATCTGATGCGGCAGGCCAGGATGGGAGCGTCCTCTCCACAGGAAGCGGTGGCCAAATGGGCTCACAGTCTGCTAGGTAACGACGAGATATGACGGGGGGACTGAAGGGGGAGATATGGGGAGATATAATCAGGAGTGATGTCGGGGGATGCGAGGGAATATACGTGTGGTGTCTGGATGGGCATCTCGACCTGAGTACCGTCGGACATGGCGAGACCACATACGTCGAAGCGCGTCGGGTATGAAGCGTCACCGTCACCGCGATTGTGGATAGAGGGGGCCCTAGCTTCGCAGGTGCCTCTAAATCAGATCGGGTCTGGCTTTGATTGGCCATGCGCCCATGCACCGTGCCTCAGGCGAAACATATTTTGACCTCGGGCGGGACGGTGGCTGGCACAAGAGTTTAAATGCCATCCGGCTAATATGTTGATCGCACGTGAAGTTGTCTATTGCGGTTGTATCGTGTAAGTGCACGTGCCTTCACATTTTTTTGATTTTTGAATCAGGATCGCTTGTTCGGGCGCGTTCGAAGCGACTTCGATTTTAACCTCGGCTTACAGCATGCGGTCTATGTATGTGTACAGTTCAGGACACGCTTTTGTTTCGCAGCCCGCGGAAGGTAGAGTTTTTCCCAACCATCCTGTGGTGTTGGATCCTCGTTTTGAAGAGACGGTGCCCCGCGTCTCCTTCCTCCTCCTCTCCTCCTCCGCCTCCTCTCCCCTCCTATCATCCTCATCGTCGTCATCATCATCATCATCATCATCGTCATCATCATCATTATCATCATCATTATCATCATCATTCCTCTCCTCTCCTCTCCTCTCCTCTTCTCTCCTCTCCTCTCCTCTCTTCCTCTCCTCTCCTCCTCTCCTCTTCACCCACCCAGTACACCGTTTCGTGGCCCCATAGGGAGCTCCACCGAAGGCCCCAGTGCCCGCGCCCGCATGCGTCACCCACACCCAATTCGGCACACCCCTCACACGTTTCGTGGCTCCATAGGGAGCTCCACCGAAGGCCCCAGTGCCCGCGCCCGCATGCGTCACCCACACCCATTTCGGCACACCCCTCACACGTTTCGTGGCTCCATAGGGAGCTCCACCGAAGGCCCCAGTGCCCGCGCCCGCATGCGTCACCCACACCCATTTCGTGCACACCCCTTTTTGCGTCACCCACACCCATTTCGGCACACCCCTCACACGTTTCGTGGCTCCATAGGGAGCTCCACCGAAGGCCCCAGTGCCCGCGCCCGCATGCGTCACCCACACCCATTTCGGCACACCCCTCACACGTTTCGTGGCTCCATAGGGAGCTCCACCGAAGGCCCCAGTGCCCGCGCCCGCATGCGTCACCCACACCCATTTCGGCACACCCCTCACACGTTTCGTGGCTCCATAGGGAGCTCCACCGAAGGCCCCAGTGCCCGCGCCCGCATGCGTCACCCACACCCATTTCGGCACACCCCTCACACGTTTCGTGGCTCCATAGGGAGCTCCACCGAAGGCCCCAGTGCCCGCGCCCGCATGCGTCAGCCACACACACCCCTCACAGGGAGCTCCACCGAAGGCCCCAACCCACACCCATTTCGGCACACCCCTCACACGTTTCGTGGCTCCATAGGGAGCTCCACCGAAGGCCCCAGTGCCCGCGGATGCGTTTTTCACATTGCGTTTCGTGGCTCCATAGGGAGCTCCACCGAAGGCCCCAGTGCCCGCCGCATGCGTCCCCACACCCATTTCGGCACACCCCTCACACGTTTCGTGGCCCCATAGGGAGCTCCACCGAAGGCCCCAGTGGGTGCCCCGCATGCGTCCCGCACACCCATTTCGGCACACCCCTCGGCCCCAGTGCCCGCGCCCGCATGCGTCAGCCACACCCATCGGCACACCCCTCAAACGTTTCGTGGTCCCATGGGGAGCTCCACCGAAGGCCCCAGTGCCCGCGCCCGCATGCGTCAGCCACACCCATTTCGTCAACCCCCTCACACGTTTCGTGGCCGCATAGGGAGCTCCACCGAAGGCCCTAGCGGGTGTGCCCGCATGCGTCCCGCACACCCATTTCGGCACACCCCTCGTACGTTTCGTGGCCCCGTAGGGGGCTCCACCGAGAAGATATTCACAATTGCGGTATTCACGATTGCATATGGTTGGGTCCTTCGCCAGGATAATTTTTCTGACGCCCGCCGTGGCAATCTGTGCAGCCGGCTTTCGGCCGCTCTCCAGAGCTCGCACGGCGAGCATTCGGCGGCAGAGCAGAGCACAGTTGGCAGGGAGGAGGGGAGGGCACGGGGAACGGGTGCAGTCGGACCGAGGTAGAAGATCGAGGTCGGTTCGGGGAGGGTACCTACTGTTCGTCGTGATTGTTGGATGCTCTCGTGCATCCTGGGGAGGGAACCCTTGGACGTTCTGTGTGTTTTGGCCGGCGGAGGGTCTCATGTTTTTGAGGGATGGTTTTCTGGCTTAGGTCCGACTGTAATGATTGCCATGATTGCCATCAATTTCCGCAGCTCGCATGGGCACGACACGGTAGTCGTGTGACGACAGCGGTCGGTTGGTGCGGTTCCCGTTGTTTCAAATTCTGGACTTGCTTGCTAGAAAGTTGTTTGGCAAGCCTCGGTCTGTTTCAATTGTTGACGCTTCGCGTATCCCCACCAGCCCATCCAGAAACGATGCTCAGGGGAGTTGAGGTGATCAGGGAAGTCGGGGAGCATGCAGAATAACAAAGGGCGGGGGAAGCTGTCACAGACCCCGAGAGGGGGAGGATGGAAGAGGAGTCGTCGTCGTCGTCGTCGTCGTCGGAGGAGGAGGAGGAGGAGGAGAGGAGGAGGAGGAGGAGGAGGAGGAGGACGGAGAAGGAGGAAGAATCGGAGGAGGAGGAGGAGGAGGGGAAGGAGCTTCTTGGGGGTCTTTTGAGGGCCTCTTGGAGGGCTTTTTGGGCGCCTTGGGGCATCTTGGGCGCCTCTTGGGACCCTCTTGAGGCGCTCTGGGGAGCCTTCGGGGCGCTTTTGGGGCCATCTTGGAGGGAGTCGATCAAACAAGAGGGGGGGTTTAATTAGCGCCCCCCCTCGGAAGCCCCTAAAATCGCCTCTTGGACCCCTCTTGGAACGCTCTTGGAGTGCTCTTGGGCGCTCTTGGGGCCGTCTTGGGGCTCTTTTGGGGCTCTCTTGGGGCCCTCTTGGGCCATCTTGGAGCCATCTCCAGGCCTCGGATGGCCATCGGAAGCGAAAAGGCGAGAAAGCAAAAATCATTGATTTTCCTTAGGTTTTGGGACGATTTTGGCCTCTTCGGGGCCTCCTTGGGGAGCTGTTTGGCCACTTGGAGTTATCTTGGGGCCGTCTTTGGGCTTCTTGGAACCATCTTAGGAGCCATCGTGAGCGATCTTGCGCTATCTTGAGCCATCTTGGAGCTCATCTTGGGTTCTCTGAGGCGCTCTTGGAGCCGTCTTGGGCCATCTTGGACGCTCTAACTACCCGCGGCCCCCCCCGTCCAGGTCCAGGGGAGGGGGTAGGGGGAGGGGTAAACCCCTCCCCAAGGGGGAAGAGGGAGGGGTGGAAGAGGATCTGTTCTAGACCACCTACGCCCAGAGGGCTGGTGGGATTACTGCCGTTTTCGTTTAGAGCTCGCGCATTGTCGCATGAGCACACACCTTGTTCTGCGCACCATGGGTGTTACGGACATCGTTGTCAAATCATGTTGCCCCTCGCGCGCAGGAAAAGGGGGCTACAAGTGCATGGGATTTTGCTGGAGGTGGGCCCAACCAGTTAATCTGTTTCGGTTCGTTTTGTATCGGGCCGTGCGTGCGGGCGAGGCGAAGCCACGCACGCGGCCGAGAGACGATAACCGGCCGCAGCTACGGTCTCGGGCCCACTTGGGAACCTTTCTTCGGTGTTCTTGGGCCCCTCTTGGGGCTTGCGGGCTGTCTTGGGACGACCTTGGGGTCCTCTTGGGCTGTCTTGGACGCTCTGAAAACCGAACGTGCCAGCACGCATGCAGAAATTTAAGGTTTATCAACTATGATGGCGTCTTTGGGCTGGCCTCTAGGGCTTCCATGGTTGCCCCTTAGGGCCATCTTCGAGCACGTTGGAAGTTTCGATTCCGAACCACACTCCTGAGGCCTCGGAGAATTCACGACCGAAGCCCAAGGAGTCCCAGGAATCCGAGGAGTCGAGGGCCAAGGGAAGAAACCTGAGGACACTCCACTTTCTACATCGTGGCACGGTAGCTGAATGTAGATGTATCACTTGTATGGAAAGAGAGAGAGAGAGAGAGAGAGAGAGAGAGAGAGAAAAAAAAAACATACATACATACTCGTATACAGATGTGTGTATACACGTTGTATGTGGATACGGTTATCATGTGTACCTTTTCCGAGGGGGTGGACCTCAGAGGCGAGTGTAGGTGGCCTCGTCCGCGTTTTTCTTGGTTGTTTCGCCCGGGACATCCGCATAATTTCGAATTCTGAAGACGCAATTGTTTTTTCAACATTCCCCAAGCAGTGCTTGCGTTTAGGGGCGCTTACTTTTCTCAGGAAATGGGCCGTGCCTTCGGTCTGTCGGCTATGTGGCGTCGCCGCCTCATCGCCGCCCGTCGTTTGGGCCGTGTCTTCGGTCTGGCGGCTACGTGGCCGCCGTCCCCGCCTCGTCGCCGCCTCGTCGCCGCCCGTCGTCTGGGCCGCGTTTTCGGTCTGGCGGCTGTGTGGCCGCCGTCGCCGCCTCGTCGCCGCCTGAGGTTCTCGTTTCTAAACAGAAAAATAGACTATGCCCATCCCCCCCCCCCTGGGAATGTCACATCCCCTTTTCGTACGCAATCTAAATATGATTTTGCCCCATCGTCCATCCGAACCATGAACTCAGACCATTTCAGCCCAGCCGGTATCAGACCCCCCGTCATCCTTTGCAGCAAATGCTATGCGCGTGCACCCGTTTATCAAAAGTCCTAAACTTTCAAGAGCTCCTTGGAAAAATGAAACGAAGGGCACACGCGCGCATCGTTGCGCGCGCATGCCGGAATCATTCAAAAACTTTCGATTTCGTAAGAATTTCAAGACCGAGTGTCCAAACAAATTATAAACCACAGGTTTTCGCAACACGGACGTTCAAACAAAAATGGTGCGCGATCTTGCGGGTTTTAGAAAAACACCTCGTTTTGTTTCAACATGTTCATAACATGTTACCATACGGGCATCGCGCGCGCGTCGAAATCGTTCGAACGCCCTCGCGCGCTTGCCGTCGCGATAACCTTGTTGCAAAAAGGTGGGACGAAGTGCGCGCGCGCGCCGTCGCGCGCGCATGCCGCAATCCGTCATAAATTGCTTCGGTGTCGTAGCGATTTCAAAGCCGAGTGTCCAAAACACATACAAAAACACGGTTTCACAACATCAGTGTTCAAAAAAGCGTGCGTTCTCTCTCCTGCGAGGTCTTGAGGGATCAATATTTGGTTTTCAACATGCGCATGGAATTCTGCCAAGCGGGCCTCTCGCGACGCAGGCCGCATCATTCGCACGCCCTTGTGCGCGTGCTGGGGGGTCATGACCCGTGTCAAATAATACCATGCGGGCCTTTCTCGTGCGTCGGCCGCGCGCGCATGTCGAAGTCTTTCCATAACCTACATCACCGACGCGAGGACGCCGTCATCGTCTTCGGCACGATCAGCATCGACGCCCGCACTGGCCGCGCCTTCGTCGTTGTCAGCATCGTCACCAGCATCGTTACTATCATCATCGTGTCAACAGTTGTCGACGTTGCCATGATACCGCGCCCGCCCAAGGCGCCGACTCGCAGTGAAGTGCCCGCTGGGATGTGCCCAGCAGTCAGCGCCACCGCGGCCGCGTCGGTCGCGCCAAACTAGCTGGCCGCTGCGCGCGCGTGCTCGGGTTGGCGCGGCCGTTGAGATGCACCAGCCAACGCCAAGCATGCATCGCAGACGCCACCGCGTGCGTTCTGCTAAACAAATTGCGGGTGGGTGGGTGGGATGATTTTGCAAGAGCATGGTATGTGTCAATGTGCTCGTTCGCAACAGTTCCCTTTTCTAGAAAGAAATAGACTGTACCCCCCCCGGCGTTATCCCCCCCCTTTCGGGTATGTAGATCATGTATGATTCTGACCACATGTCCATCCGAAATATGAATTTACACTAGCCCAGGGGGGCCGGGATCGGTCCCCCTGAGGTTCCCTTGTAACAGAACACTACGCGGAGACATGTTTTGCTTTAGCTGAAGAATGGGACGAAGTGCTTACGCGCGCGCCGTCCCGCGCGTATGCCGAAATCCTTCAAAAACCTTCGGTGTCGGAAGGATTTCGCAATCGAGTTCCCAAACAAAACATAAACAACACAGGGCTTCGCAACACTGATGTGCTAAAAAAGCTTACGCGCGAGCTCTTGCGAAATCATAAGAAAACCGTTGTTTTTGTTTTCAAGAACTTCACAACATGCTACCAAACGGGCTTCGCGCGCGCGCATGTCGAAATCTGTCGAACGCCCTTGCGCGTGTGCCGTCGCGAAAATCCTGGGGGGGGAAAAAAAAACGAAGTGCAAACGCGCGCGTCGTCGCGCGCGTATGCCGAAACCCTTCGAAACCCATCGGTTTCGGAAAGGGTTTCAAATTCGCGTGCCCAAACAATTTGCAAAAACACAAGGTTTCTCAACACGGATTTTCAACACAAGCGTGCGCGCGAGCTCTTGCGTCGTCGTCGTCGTCGTCGTCGTCGCCGTCCTCCCTCCTCCCGCGTCGTCGTCGTCGTCGCCTACGTCGTCCTCTGTCTTTCCTCGTGTTCGTCGTCGTCGTCCTCTTTGGCGTCGTGGTCCTTTCCCTCGTCGTTGTCGCCGTGGTCGTCCTTCCTCCTCCTCCCTCGTCGTCGTCGTCGTCGTCGTCGTCCGTCGTCGGCGTCTCGTCGACGTCCCTCCTATTTCGTCGCCGTCGTCGTCGTCGTCTTCCCTCCTCCCTCGTCGTTGTCGTCGTCGACGTCGCCGTCCTTCCTCCTTCTTCGTTGTTCGCGTCGTCGCCGTCCTCCCTCCTCCCTCGTCGTTGGCGTCGTTGTCGTCGTTGTCGCCGTCGTCATCCTCCCTCCTCCCTCGTCGTCGTCTTCGTTGGCGGCGTCGTCGTCGTCTTCGTCGTCGTCGGCGTCGTCGTCTTCGTCGTCGTCGTCGACGTCGGCGTCGTCGTCATCGCCGCCGTCGTCGTCGTCGTCGTCGTCGTTGACGTCGTCGTCGTCGTCGGTGTCGTTGTTGTCGTCGTCGTCGGCGTCGTCATCGTCGTCGTCGTTGTCATCGTCGTCGTCGTCGTCGGCGTCGGCGTCGTCGTCGTCGTCGGTGTCGTCGTCGTCGTCGTCGTCGTTGTCGGCGTCGTCGAAGTCGTTGGAGACGTCGTCGATGTCGTCGTAGTCGTTGTCGGCGGCGTCGTCGTCGTCGTCGTCGTTGTCGCTGTCGTCGTCGGCGTCGCTGTCGTTGCCAAGTGCCGTGTGGTACCCACCGTCACGGTTTGAAGAGATTTTGCAAACCAAGTTGCGGTTGGGTGGGTGGGATGTTTGCGCGAGCAGTGGAGTTGACAAGTCATTGCGAACAGAAATTTCTTGCACAACATAGATTCCCCTTGCTAAAAAGAAATAGACCCTACCCCCCCTGGGATTATCCGCCTTGTTCTTCGTATTGCAATTTGCCTACGATTTTGCCCAATCGTCCATCCCAAATATGACTTCATACCATCCCAGCCGAGCCGGCATCCGCCCGCCCCCGCCATCCTCTGCAACAGATCCGATGCTCGCGCATTCGTTGATAAAAAATCAGCAGCTTTCAAGAATCCGTTGAAGAAAGTTCGACAAAGTGCACACGCGCGCGTTGTCGCGCGCGCGTGCCGAAATCCTTCAACAACCTTCGGTTTCGTAAGGATATCAAAACCCAGTGTCCGAAAAACATATAAACACATAGGGTTTCGCAGCGATGCTTTCCAAGGAAAGCTTGCGCGCTCTCTCGTTTCTTGAGAAGACTATAGGTTTGTTCTTCACCATTTTCAGGAACAAAAACTACCAAATAGGCTTCGCGCGCGCGTGTCGAAATCGTTCGAACGCCTTTGCGCGTTTGCCGTCGCGAGAATCTATTGCGACAAACTATACGAAATGCACGCGCGCGCGTTGTCGCGCGCTTGCCGAAATCCGCCCAAAAGCACTTGGTTTCGCGGCGATTTCAAAACCGAGTGTCCAACCTATGAAAAACAAACGCACGGTTTCGCAACTCAGTATTCCTAAAAGCGCGCGCTCGCGCTCTTGCGGCTTCGTCCGAAAACCATCGGTGTCTCAATATTTGCATGGAAATCTGCCAAACGTGCCACTGGCGCCGCATGCCGACATTATTCGCGCGCCCGTGCGCGCGCTGGGGGGGCACGACCCGTGTCAAATGATTCCGCGCGTGCCAGTCTCGCGCGCCGGCCGCGCGCGCATGTCGAAGTCTTTCCACGATCTTCATCACCGACGCGAGGACGCCGTCATCGTCACCGGTCCGCTCATCATCGGCGCCCGCGCTGGCCGCGCCGTCGTCGTTGTCAGCATCGCCGCCAGCATCGCTATTATCATCGTCGCGTCTACCGTTGTCGACTTTGCCATGGTACCGCGCCCGCGCAAGTCTCCGACTCGCAGCGAAGTGCCCGCTGGGATATGCCCTGCGGTCAGCGCCACCGCGGTCGCGTCGGTCGCGCTAAACTAGCTGGCCGCTACGCGCTTGGGTTGGCGCGGCCGCGGAGATGCACCGGCCAGCGCCGAGCGTGCATCGCAATCGCCAACGCGCGTGTTTTCCAAAGCAGATTGCGGGCGGGTGGGCGGGGTGACTGCGCGAGCAGTGGCATTGACAAGTCACCGCGAGCAGACGCGAATTGCACCGCATTAGTTGCGCCGCGAAGAATGCGCCGCATTTAACTTGCAACGCGTTGATTGCACCGCAGAGCTTGCGCGCCACAGATTGCACCGCGGTGATCGCGCGGAGCGCGCCGCATCGGCCGCGCCACATTGAGCGCGCAGCATGCGTTGCACCGCATAGGTTGCACCGCGAAGGTTGCACCTCATAGAGCGCGCAACATCAATTGCTCCGCGAAGATTATACCAGGCAGACTGCACCACATAGCAAGCACACCAAGTATTGAACTGCACGAGTCGCACCACACGAGCTGTGCAACATACATTGCACTACGCAAGGTGCATCACATAGATGGCTCCACAGGTTGCACCGCGTGGCGTGCGCAACATAGGTAGCCTTTCGTAGCCTCCCATTATAGAATTAGCATGCCCCCCCAGACTTTACGCTTCACTTGTTCGCGTCACTTTTCTTGTCGCAAACGTTTCTGCACGCCGGCAGTCGCTCATCGACCCAAGTCACTTATCGCTCCCCCCCATGCCCTCGGCAGAAATACGACGCGCGCGCCCGTTGATAGAAAGCTGGCAGTTTTCAAGCATCGCTTGCCACGGGCGAGACGAAGTGCACGCGCTCGCCGTCGCGAGCGCGCGCCGAAACCCAGCGACAATTTTGATGCTGCAAGGGTTCCGCAACAGAATGCGCCGGCAACGTGCAAATGCCAATAGTTTCGAAACGTGACTATCAAAAAAGCCTGCGCCTGCGCTCCAGTGAATTCTTGAGAAGACCGTCGGTTCTCAACGCGTGCGCGACGTGCAACCAAACTTGCCCTTCGCGCGCGCGTCGAAATCATTCGAGCGCCCTCGCGCGCATGCTGTCGCGAGAACTCCTTGCAAAGCATGGGGCGACGCGCGCGCGTCGTCGCGCGCGAATGCCATTACCCCCGAAACAAATTGTAGTCTTCGCGCGGGTTTCAGCTTCGAGCGCCCCGAAGACATGCGCAACCAGTGGTTTCGCAACGTCTGTTTTTCAGCAAAAGTTCCCGCTTGCGCTTGTGCGAGTTCTTAGGAAAGTCATCGGTTGCTCGACATGTTCATCTGATGCTGCTAACGCGCCTCTCTCGCGCGCGCGTCGAAATCATTCGGGCGCCATTGCGCGCGCGCTGTCGCGAGGGCCCATCGCTAAACATACGGCGACGCGCGCGCGCGTCGTAGCGCGCGCGCCAGAACCTTCCAAAAACCCGAGGTCACGCACGGGTGTCAACATCGATTGCCCCGAAAAGATATAACTATGACAGCCTTCTGGTTTCGCGGCAGGTTTTGCCGGTGAAAGCTCTCGCCTGCGCTTCTGCGAATGCTTGGAAAACCGCACGGGCTATGCAAATTTCCAGTAAATGCGGCCAGGCGGGCTTCTCGCGCGCGCGCGCGCCGAAATCGCCCGAAAGCCCTTGCGCGCGTGCTGGGCGGGGGGGGGGGGCGCGCGATCCCAGACGAAGAATGCCGCGCGGGCGGCTCGCTCGCGTCGGCCGCGCGCGCAGGTCGAAATCCTCGTCGCAACCTTCATCAACGACGCGGGCGCGCCATTATCGTGATCGGCGCGATCAGCGTCAGCGCCGCCGCTGCCCTTGCCGTCGCCATTGTCGTCATCATCGCCGCCAGCATCGTCACCAGCGGTGCTACTGTCGTCAAAGTGGCTGCTCCTGGCGGCGTCGCCGTGATACCGCTTCCGCCCGCGTCGCCGACATGCAGTGAAATGCCCGCGCGCCAGCGCGGCCTGCGAGACAAGCTCGGAAGTCCCCAGCGGTCAGTGCCACCGCGGCCGCGTCGGTCGCGTCGGACTAGCTGGCCACTCTGCGCGCGAGCCTGCGCGCCAGCGCGGCCGCGGCGACGCGCCAGCCAGCGCCGAGCAGTCATCGCAATCGCCTCCGCATGGGTTTTGCAAACCAAGTTGAGGATGGGTGGGTGGGATGGTTTTGCGAGCGGTGGAATCGACGACTTCTAGGTCGGCAGGATGAGCTGCGCCGGTTAGACTGCACCACTTAGCTTGCGCGGCACATGCATTTTCCGTTTCCGAACGTTTATTACGACACCCCCAGGCAAATTGCTTGATCTTTTTAGTTTTTTTCTTCGCGCGCATGCTTCCGCGCACTCGTCCATCGTAAATATGAATTCATGCCGCCCCAGGCAGTCGTGCATCGACTCCCCCACCCTTGCCCTCTGCAACAAGCTTTTTGCGCGCGCGCTCGTTGATCACAGATCGTCCGTTTCCAACTGTCCCTTGCCAAGCGGGCTGGAGCGCGCGCGCGTCGTCGTGCGCGGGCGCCCGGATTTCTCAAACATTTTTGTGTTCGTAGAGATTGCAATGCCGAGTGGTCTTGACACATATAAATTAGCTCGGCGAAGGACCCAACCATATGCAGCTGTGAGTGCCGCATTGTGGGTACCGCTGTCGGTGGAGCTCCCTATGGGGTTGGGTGGGGCTGACGCACGCGAACGGTGCCAATGGGGCCTTCGGTGGAGCTTCCTATGCCCTGTGGGGCCACGAAGCGCTGTCCTGGATGGGGGAGACGCATGCGAACGGTACCACTGGAGCCCTTGGTGGAGTCCCCTATGGGGCCACGAAGCGGTGTCCTGGATGGCGGTGGCGCCTGCGGACCCTGCCAGTGGAGCTTTCGGTGGAGCTCCTTGTGGGGCCACGAACCGTGTGAGGGGTGTACCTGTATGGGTGGCGTTGACGCATGCGGGCCCTGCCAGTAGAGCCTGCGGTGTAGCTCCCTATGGGGCCACGAAGCAATGTCATGGGTGGCGTTGACGCATGCGGACCCTGCCACTGTAGCCTTCGGTGGAGCTCCCTGGGGCCACAAAGCGGTGTCCTGGGTGGCGCTGACGCATGCGTACCCTGCCACTGGAGCCTTTGGTGGAGCTTCCTATGGGGCCACGAAGCGGTGTTCTGGGTGGCGTTGACGCATGCGGACTTTGCCACTGGCGCCTTCGGTGGGGCTCCCTATGGGGCCACGAAGCGCTGTCCTAGATGGGGGAGACGCATGCGTACCCTGCCACTGGCGCCTTCGGTGGAGCTCCCTATGGGGCCACGAAGGGCTGTCTTGGGTGGCATCGACGCATGCGGACCCTGCCACTGGAGCCTTCGGTGGATTTCCCCTATGGGGCCACGAAACGGCGTCCTGGGTGGCGTTGACGCTTGCGGACCCTGCCACTGGAGCCTTCGGTGGAGCTCCCTTTGGGGCCACGAAGCGGTGTCCTGGGTGGCGTTGACGCATGCGGGCCTTGCCACTGGCGCCTTCGGTGGAGCTCCCTATGGCGCCACGAAGCGTTGTCTTGTGTGGCGTTGACGCATGCGTACCCTGCCACTGGAGCCTTCGGTGGAGCTCCCTATGGGGCCACGAAGCGGTGTCCTGGGTGGCGTTGAGGCATGCGGACCCTGCCACTGGAGCCTTCGGTGGAGCTCCCTATGGAGCCACGAAGCGCTGTCCTGGGTGGCGTTGACGCATGTAGACCCTGCCACTGGAGCCTTTGGTGGAGCTCCTTATCGGGCCACGAAACGCTGTCCTGGGTGGCGTTGAGGAGGAGGAGGAGGAGGAGGAGGAGGAGGAGGAGGAGGAGGAGGAGGAGGATGAGGAGGAGGAGGAGGAGGAAGAGGAAGAGGAGGAGTAGAGGAGGAGGACAGCTCTTGGGGGCCCCTTGAAGCACTCTTGGGGGTTGCTAGGAGCTTCCTGAGAGCCTTTCTGAGGCCTCTTAGGAGCCTCCTTGGGCCTCTTGGGGGCCTTTGAGGGCTTTTTCGGGATCTCGTTGGCCGTCTTAGAGCGTTCCGGGCTTGCCTTACGCCGTCGGAAGCCGTCTTGGGGGCCTCCTTGAACCGACTTGGGGCCCTCTTGGGCCGCTTCAGGGCCATCTTAGAGGCCATGTTGGGCGTCTTGAAGGCCTCTTGGGTCGTCTTGGGGCCCTCTTGGGGCCGTCTTGGGTGCCTCTTGGGCCATCATCGGGCCATCTTGGAGGCCTCTTGGGCGATCTTTGGACGACCTTGGGGGCCTCTTGAGCTGTCTCGGGCCGTCGGAAGTTCGAGAAGTGGCCAGTACAAACATTTGTCAAACACCTGAGGATAATCAATGATGCTTGCCTCTTCGGGCCTTCCTGCATGCCGTTTTGGAGTCATCTTGGGCCGTCTTGGAGGCTTATTTGGGGGCTTCTTCGGCCGTCTTGGGCCATCTCGAGGCCATCTTAGGCTGTCTGGGGTGCATCTTAGGCTGTCTTGGAGGCATCTTGGGGCCATCTTAGCCGTCTTGGAGGCCCTCTTGGGCAATATTGGAGGCCATCTTGGACCATCTTGGGCGAACTTTGCGGCCATCTTGGGCCATCGTGGCTGTCTTGGAGGCGATTGGGCAATTTGTTCGGCGGATAATGCGGCCTTCCGGGTGGCCGGCGGCATGCGCCGAAGCCCCAGGGGGAGTTCCTTTGGAAAAGACCAAAACCAGTAACAGTAGAGTCTAGCATGCCAGACAAGCATGTGACAAATCAACAGGGGGCGGCGGATTGAACGGGGTACGTCCCGCCACCGTGCTTGGGTTGTGGGTCATAGGCCTCTAGGTTGTTTGTTGGGATGTTTGAGGCTTCTTGGGGGCCTCCTGGGGCCTCTTGGGGACCTCTTGGAGGCCTCTTGGGGCCTCCTGCGGGCTTCTTGGGGCCACGGCTGTGGGAGCCGTGTTGGGGGCCTCTTGGGCAGTCTGGGGAGCCTTTTGGAGCGTCTTGGGGCCCTCTTGGGCGGGGCCGTCTTGGGGGCCTCTTGGGCCGTCTTGGAGCGTCGGGAAGGCGAAAGCGCGAGTACCCCAAAAACTTGGAAAACATGGAAAAGCTATGATTTTTGCCTCTTGGCGCCCTCTTGGTAGGTCTCTTGGAGGCCTCTTGGGGCGTCTTGGAGGCCTCTTGGTCTGTCTGGGGGCCATCTTAGGCCGTCTAGAAGCGCACGTTGACCGTCTTGGGCGTTCGGGGGAGGTGATCTCCGCGAAAGTCTACGGGCTGTTTGGGGCGTTGCAGCCGTCCCGGAGGTCATGCGAAACACCCCAGAAGCGCCAGGAGCGCCCGGGGATATTGGTGGTCCGGGCCCTTCAGGAACTACAATGCTGGCTACAGTAGCAGCACAGCTGGGAGCACAATCCTGGCTGCAGCAACAGCACAGCTGTGAGCCTTGGGGCATTCCACTTCGTGCCAGAGGCAAGGTGGAGGATAACCGCGGGAGGACTTTAATTTTGAGGATCTCCCCCCTAGTCTCTCCGGCGGGAAATAAACTCCGCCCCTCCTCCTCCTCCTGCTCCTACTCCTCCTGTTCCTTATTCTCCTCCTCCTCCTCCTCCTCCTCCTGCTCCTCCTCTTCCTGGTAGTCGTTCTCGTCGTCGTCGTCGTTGTTGTGCGGCGGGTGCCGCAGAGACGTAATTATGTTCCACCATTGGTGGGACCGTCAAGGCGGGCGTCGGAAGGATAATTCGTTTCGGCTATTGGGGGGTGTTCTAAAGACCTATCTCGGTTGGGTGGCGCCCTCCTGCTACTCGCCCCCGAACCGCCGCCGCCGACCCGAGACCCGAGGCCCAGAGCTACGACCACGAGCGAGTGCTGTCCGTGGCGGGGCGCTTCGCGGCGCCGCCGCGGGACCGTAGTGGGGGCCGGGCGGCCCCTCCCGGCCTTGATCCGCGAGTTCGGACCGATCCCCGATCGTCGAGCGGTCTCCGATCGATCCTCGACCGAAGGTGCCGTCAGTCTGGGCCTCCTAGGTGGGGTCCGAGTGGATGGGGTCGAAGGATCGCGCCACATCGCCGATGCATCGGCGATTCGGTTCGATGCGGAGCCCGACGTTCTCCATGCCGACGGCGGCGATGCATCGTCGACGTCACCGATGCATCGCCGATGCATCAGCGATGCATCCACAATGCATCGGCGATGCAGCACGATCCTCCAACCCCATCTAAGGAGGCCTCTAGTCAAGGCGCTGACGTACGGGCCACTCTGGTCTTAGCAGGGGCTCTGATGTCTGGGCCGTTATTTAGATTCGGGGCGGGAAACCTATTCGCGACCGAGGCTCGCCGTGGCCAGAAGGGCCCCCTCGTTCCGTATTTGGCGTTCTGACGGGCAGCGCGCCGATGTTATGTCTTCGATCGATCCACCCAGCCACGACTTCTGGTGGTCGGTGCGTGGGCTGTGTACAAAACGATGTTCCGTCGGGCCAAAGGAACCGCCCGAACAACCACCCTGGGCCTGTACTGCATCGCCCGGGTGGCGACACCCTAGCGACTTGATGTCGTGGCGTTTCCTTACAGGCCGCACCGAGCGTCACCCCTAATATCCTAATTATAGGCCCATGCGCACCCTTGGTATAGGAGGAGGAAGGAGGACGGAAGAGGAAAGAGGGTGAGGCAGATGAATGGGAGGACGAGTAGGAGCAGGAGCAGGAGCAGGAGCAGGAGCAGGAGGGAGGGGGGAGACTAGGAGAAGCAGCAGGAGGAACGATCAG
The DNA here is from genome assembly GCA_963575745.1 of Prorocentrum cordatum. Lineage (NCBI taxonomy): Eukaryota > Dinophyceae > Prorocentrales > Prorocentraceae > Prorocentrum > Prorocentrum cordatum. The sequence continues at coordinate 339,711 of CAUYUJ010022570.1, read as the reverse complement.
AAAGGTGAGAGAGAGGAAGAGGATGATGACGAGGAGGAGGAGGAGGAGGAGGAGGAAACATTACCCTGTGACGTACCCAATCCTCTCTATACATGTGGCGATTATACTCAGGACCACTCAATGCTGACTGGCATTCTGAAGGGCCCGCAATGCGCAAGAAGAGCACCCAACAGTGATTTCAGAAGAGCGCAGCAAGAAGAGGAACGGCAACTAGACAAAATGGAAACACAGGGGCGTTGAAAGAAACGCGTATGACGTACCTCCGAATGGTCCATGTGGGACGTACCTCCGTTGGGCCTCCCAGGAGCCCACGAAAGTAGCGACAGTTGCGCAGATCGCGAGCCCCCCAGGGAGTGACGAGGTCCCGAGGTGATCCGCGTGGGACGTGCCTGCCTCCCATGAGCCTACGACAGTGGCGAAAGTTGTTCAGATCGCAAGCCTCCCAGGGGGCGGCGAGGTCCCGAGGTGGTCCGCGTGGGACGTGCCTCCGTTGGGCCTCCCAGGAGCCCACGAAAGTGGCACAGGTGCGCAGATCGCAAGCCCCCCAGGGAGTGGCGAGGTCCCGAGGTGGTCCGCGTGGGACGTGCCTCCGTTGGGCCTCCCAGGAGCCCACGAAAGTGGCGACAGTTGCGCAGATCGCAAGCCCACCAGGGGGGCGGCGAGGTCCCGAGGTGGTCCGCGTGGGACGTGCCTCGGCTGGGCCTCCCAGGAGCCCACGAAAGTGGCGACAGTTGCGCAGATCGCAAGCCCCCCAGGGAGTGGCGAGGTCCCGAGGTGGTCCGCGTGGGACGTGCCTCCGCTGGGCCTCCCAGGAGCCCACGAAAGTGGCGACAGTTGCGCAGATCGCAAGCCCCCCAGGGGGCGGCGAGGCCCCGAGGTGGTCCGCGTGGGACGTACCTCCGCTATGCCTCCCAGGAGCTCACGAAAGTGGCAACAGGTGCGCAGATCGCAAGCCCCCCAGGGGGCGGCGAGGTCCGAGGTGGTCCGCGTGGACGTACCTCCGCTGGCGGAGCCACGAAAGTGGCGACAGTGCGCAGATCGCAAGCCCCCCAGGGGCGGCGAGGTCCCGAGGTGATCCGCGTGGGACGTACCTCCGCTGGGCCTCCCAGGAGCCCACGAAAATGGCGACAGTTGCGCAGATCGCGAGCCCCCCATGGGGCGGCGAGGTCCCGAGGTGATCCGCGTGGGACGTACCTCCGCTGGGCCTCCCAGGAGCCCACGAAATGGCGACAGTTCAGATCGCAAGCCCCCCAGGGGCGGCGCGGTCCCGAGGTGGTCCGCGTGGGACGTACCTCCGTCCCAGGACGAAGTGGCCGCAGATCGCCCCACCAGGGGGCGGCGAGGTCCCGAGGTGGTCCGCGTGGGACGTACCTCCGCTGTGCCCCCCAGGAGCCCACGAAAGTGGCGACAGGTGCGCAGATCGCAAGCCCACCAGTGGGGCGGCGAGGTCCCGAGGTGGTCCGCGTAGGACGTGCCTCGGCTGGGCCTCCCAGGAGCCCACGAAAGTGGCGACAGTTGCGCAGATCGCAAGCCCCCCAGGGAGTGGCGAGGTCCCGAGGTGGTCCGCGTGAGCCGTACCTCCGCTGGGCCTCCCAGGAGCCCACGAAAGTGGCGACAGTTGCGCAGATCGCAAGCCCACCAGGGGGCGGCGAGGTCCCGATGTGGTCCGCGTGGGACGTGCCTCCGCTGGGCCTCCCAGGAGCCCACGAGGGTGGCGACAATTGCGCAGATCGCAAGTCCCCCCCAGGGTGCGGCGAGGTCCCGAGGTGGTCCCACGCCGTTGGGTCCCCCATGAGCCCACTAAAAGGGTGACAGTTGCGCAGATCGCAAGCCCCCCAGGGAGTGGCGAGGTCCCGAGGTGGTCCGCGTGAGCCGTACCTCCGCTAGGCCTCCCAGGACCCCACGAAAGTGGCGACAGTTGCGCAGATCGCAAGCCCGCCAGGGGGCGGCGAGGTCCCGAGGTGGTCCGCGTAGGACGTGCCTCGGCTGGGCCTCCCAGGAGCCCACGAAAGTGGCGACAATTGCGCAGATCGCAAGTCCCCCAGGGAGTGGCGAGGTCCCGAGGTGGTCCGCGTGGGACGTGCCTCCGCTGGGCCTCCCAGGAGCCCACGAACGTGGCGACAGTTGCGCAGATCGCAAGTCCCCCCCAGGGGGCGGCGAGGTCCCGCGGTGGTCCGCGTGGGACGTACCTCCGCTGGGCCCCCCAGGAGCCCACGAAAGTGGCGGCAGTTGCGCAGATCGCAAGCCCACCAGGGGGCGGCGAGGTCCCGAGGTGGTCCGCGTGGGAAGTACCCCCGCTGGGCCTCCCAGGAGCCCACGAAAGTGGCGACAGCTGCGCAGATCGCAGACGGCACGAGAGAAGAGGAGAAGGGAACACAGGAAACTTGAGAGGAGGAGGAGGAGAGGAGAGGAGAGGAGAGGAGAGGAGAGGAGAGGAGAGGAGAGGAGAGGAGAGGAGGGAGAGGAGAGGAGAGGAGGAGGAGGAAGGAGGAGGAGGAGGAGGAGGAGGAGGAGGAGGAGGAGGAGGAGGAGGAGGAGGAGTACGGGGCGACCTCGCTGCTATATTCAAAACTAGTACCCAACCATAGGAGGGTTGGGGAAAAAGGAAAAGAGGGACAGGAGAGGAGGAGGCAAAGCATGAGGAGTATAAGGAATGGAGGGAAGAAGGAGGAGGAGCAGGAGGAGGAGGAGGAGGAGGAGGAGGAGGAGGAGGAGGAGGGAGGATCGGGAGGAGAGAGATGAGGACGAAAAAGAGGAGGGGAAATACATGCGTTTCTGTATAACCAGTTGTACGGTTCCATGCTGTCTCGGACGTGGCTTCACGAGAGGCGCCAATAGGCCTCATGTCTATCTCCTTCGTCCTTGTCCTCGCTGCCTCCCTCCTCGCTCCTCCCTCCAACCTCGCTTCCCTCTCTTTGTTCATCACGTCGCCGTCCCGCATCCCTTCTCCCCCTTTCTCTTCTTTTCCTCCCTCTGGGTTCCCCTTGCCTCACTCTCTCCCATCAGTCCTCCCATCTGCCTCCTTGCCTATGTTTCATTATTAATTCCTCCACGGTCCTTCCTCGTCCCTCCTCCTTACCTGTTGCAAGCGACCCAGTGGCACTTAAGACCCAGGAGGAAGAGGAGAGGGAGGGGGGAGGAGGAGGAGTAGGAGGAGGAGGAGGAGTAGCAGGAGGAGGAGGAGCTGGATGAGGAGGAGGTCGACAGGAAGACTCGCAGGATACCTGGTTCTTTCTCCAGGTCCTCGCCACTGCAGTTTCATAATTGTGTGAGGTCTTTGGGTTCGCTTGGTTATTTGAACTGGTTTACCTTGTATCGCAGTGCAATGGCCTGCATTGCATAAGTACTGCGTTCCCCATCACTTTGCATCGATTTGCATTGCCTTGTTTTGGCATGCACAGCTTTACACTGGCTTGCATGTATCAGTTTTGTTTGTGTAGCACTGCGCTGGATTGCGTTACACTGCCATTGCATATGTTCTCCCTGGCAAACATTGCTTGCACTGCCCTCGCTGATTAGCATAGCCTCGCATTGAATATGCTTTATGTTGCATGGGGTTGTTAATGTCGGTAAGACGTCCCTAGTCGGTCCGCGTCACTGCTATTGCCTCGATTCATGATCAGGCCATATGTGTATACGTGCATGCGTGCAGCTTGGGCTCGTCAAAAGATGGGGCGGGCTTCAATCTCAGCTTGAGCGAAGCGCGCGCCATGGCTCAAGTATACATGTATTTATATTTGTATGCACACAACATCGACATCAGCATGCCATTTGTCTTATCTTCGGTGCCGCCAATGTTCCCCTCTGCGCATTGGAGTTCATAACATGGGCACTGTCCCACACATTCTACCACCAACCGTTTCAGACTCTTCTTTTAGCCGAGGGTCGGGTGTCCAGCCGTTCGTCGATCTGATTGGGATCGGCATCACCTGCTTGCGGATGGCGCAGGAAGAGGACGAGACGGAAGGGAGCGACGAGGACAGCGACGAACAATACGAGAACGTTGACTGAGCCGGCTGCTGACTAGCCCGGCCACTCTGCCCATCCCTATAGGAGATTGCGGCCAGGGGTGTGGACCTTTGATTCCCCCCCTTTTCTTTCTCCTCCTTCTACTTCCTCCTCCTCCTCCTCCTGCTCCTTCTCCCCCTCCCCATTCTCCTCCCCCTCTTCCTCTGGCCTCCTCCATGTTCTGCGCCTCTAGGCGGCGAGCACGCGGGACCGGGGTCCACGAGACGCGAACGTCGCAAGATTCCGATCGGATGTTGCATTTGTGGGGCACTTTTCATTTTCCAGCGTCATCTTGTTTCAGGAGAAGGCCAGGGGGGCCCCCAAGAGGGCCCACGAGACCCCGAAGAGGGCCCAAGGCGGCCCCAAGACGACCCTCAAGACGGCCCAAAGACAGCTCCGAGACGACCCCAAACCGCACCAAGATCCCCGGACAGCTCCAGACGCGCCCTGGCCAACCCCAAAGGGACCACGAGGCCCCCAGGGGCCCGACCCGAAGAAGCCCCAGGAGGGCCACAAGCGAGCCCCATGATGCTCCAAGAAGGCCCCGAGAGGGCCCCAGAAGGTTTTTCCATGAGGACCTCCAGTTGGGACAAGGCGGTGGTCTTGCACTTTTTCTCCAGGAAGACATGTTTCTGCGTCTATGGGCGGTGGGAGCTCCCCTCTGAGATGTCCTGTGATGTCCGTTGCTGCCTTGTCCGGGCTCTTCTGGCGTCAGCTCTTCAGGGACGGAAAATGGGGTCACGCCCTTTCTTGGCCGGCGGCGAAGGTGGCACAGAGGATGGACACAGAGGAGGGAAGCGCGCGGGGAGCGAAGGCCGCACTCAGAGCGTGAAATCCCTGCTCGCAGGTGCCGGGAGCGCACGACGAGATGGGGTCGCGAACAGGTGTGCTCCGCGAGCGCAGTCACGACGCTGAAGTGGAGACCACCCCTGGGTTCAGGAGGAGCTCTCGTTTCGGCGTCGTTCCTTGCAACAGGTCGGTCGGGGAGCCCAGGGTGGGGGCGTGAGTTCAGCAACGCGCCCAGAAGGGTTCAGACCCTGGAGGATTCCTTCTCTGATGAGGGCTCCACCGGCTTCCCGACCCTGGATTCCTCATCTGAGGGTTATTTGTCCAAGCTTGCCGTGGCCAGACAAGTCCCTCCGGTCCATGATCCACGATCTCTGCGTCCTCTGATGGCAACCAGCCCGACGGCTGCGTGAAACACCGGGCTTGCCCGCTGCTCCCAGCGCACCCCCTTCAGGAGCGACAGAAGCATGCACACGCACATTAATCCACGCTGTTTTCGAAATTGCGAATGGCGCGAACGCTCGTAACACGATATTGGCCTCGCGGACTGGGGGGCCGTATTCATGTACGAGGTTGGGCGCGTACGGCTCTTGTGGGCTCCCCACCCTTCAACGCGATGAGGTCCTTCGCAGGCGATTTTTCTCCCCCGATCCCCGAGTTCCACCCGAAAAGTTTGGCCGCTTCGAAAAAGGGTGGAAACCTTGTGTGGGATACCCCCCAAGGGGGCTATTTGGACGCACCCCCTCTCGAGGATGGACCCCCGTGTATCGTATATCCCAGGGCTGGGCCTAACATTTCCAGCCCATTCGAAAACACTCGACATATCCTCTGTTACTACCCGTTATGGAGATCCCTTGTAGCCACTGGTGGAATATGCTCGGAGTGCTAGTCAGAACGCACCCCAGAGGAGGCCCAGGGAGTAGCTGTAGGGGTACCTCGTCTTTGTCCCAGGGATGCATCCGCAGGGGATGGGCCCCCCATCGTCTATGCCAGAGCTGGGCCTAACATGTCTGGCCCACTCAAACACACCACGGAGCCTGGGATGGAGGTCGACAGGTCCCCTGTTATCGGCGTCACCCCAACATACTAATACCATGTGTGCGCCGCTCCCCCCAGGGGCGACGCGCACACCGAGAAATCTTGTAGTCTACGCGTCATGGCCAGCGTTTTCTGGCCGTACCGCTCGGGACACGATATACTACAAGATGGTTATGCTACATGTTCGGGTCGGACGCGCGCCGCCAAGGAGGACACGTAGTATTAGTATGTCTCTGTGCGTCCCATGTTATAGTCCCCTCCTCAGGGCTGGCCCGTCCCTCGCCGCAGCCCCCGGGGCCCTTCATCGGCGGCGCGCGCCGCGCCACGCCCGCGACGGGCCCGAGCCGTGCTCGCTCGAGGGGTGGCCGAAAGCGCGGACAAAAGGCGGCGCGGCCGCGCTGGCTCTTTGGGCGCGGGGCGGGCTCGAATCGGCTGCGCGTGCACGCGTTAACCTCCTCCTCCTCCTCCTCCTCCTCCTTCTCGGCCTCGGCCTCCTCCTCCTCCGCCTCCTCCTCGGCCTCGGCCTCCTCCTCCTCCGCCTCCTCCTCCTCCTCCTCAGCCTCCTCCTCCTCCTCCTGCTACACCTCCTCCTCCTCCTCCTCCTCGACCTCCTCCTCCTCCCCCTTCTCCTCCAAGTCCTCCTCGTCTTCCTCCTCGTCCTCGTCCTCCTCCTCCTCCTCCTCCTTCTCCTCCTCCTCGTCATCCTTCTCATACTTCTCCTTCTCGTCTTCATCCTCCTTCTCCTCCTCCTCCTCCTCTTCCTCCTCTTCCTTCTCCTCCTCCTCCTCCTCCGAGGAGGAGGAGGAGGTGGAGGAGGAGGAGGAGCCCAGCAGGGCACGAGGAGAGGGGGGAGACGAACATGGAGGTTCCCAACCCCTCCTTGCCTGGCCTCGCCCCTGGGCCTCGAATGCGGCTCCGCCGTGCTCTTTTTGGGCGATCTCGTGGGTGCGAAGACGAAGAGCAGCAGCAGCAGCAGCAGCAGCAGGAGCTGGAGGGGAAAGAGCGAGAGAAGCAGGAGGGAGAGGTAGAAGAGAAGGGGCATTTGAGGCTTCTGGACCCCGATCTACTTTAAGCGCCTTCCTACTTCAAGAGTCGATTGACTTTCCTTATTCCCTCCTCTTCAGAGGGCGGGCGGAAACCCAATCGGCCTCCAACTTCATACATCATGTTTCTACCCAATTTCCTCCGACCAACGGGTAATAGTCGCCCTTCGGTGGGGTGGCCTCTGGCGCGGGCCCGCATGACCGGCGCGGCTGGATTCTTCTTCCCCGTCCATCCGCACCGTGCTAGTGCGGATGGATGAGAAAGAAGAAGGCAACCTCGCACAAGAGTCAGGCCCTTTCTACGGGGGGAACCTGTGCGCACTGGACCACAACGTGACCCAGCTGCTGCAACAGCACAGGGCCATGCTGAAACTGCAACAACCGACAGTGGGCTGTAGATCGTCGTCATGATCCGCTCCGACGCGTTTGGGAATGTGAGGGCACGCGAGATCAACGCCACGCTTGGCCCCGTATATTTCTTCGGGGTCGTCAACTGGGCCGTTGCCCAGCTTTTGGCCGAGAACGCAGTGCGTCTCCTTGACCTGACGGTGGTGCTGGCAAAAGCATATTGGGCCAATCTTGTGAGTGGTGGCCTCGCCGACTAGGCCCAATTCGACGCTGGCCTGGCTGGAACAGTATCAATTGCGGATGGTTCACACATCGAATCAAGTCCTTGCCATATGCCTTCCCCCATCGTCCGCCGAGGTTCGGCGTTCTTCTGGCCATCCCGGATGACGATGACGACGGTGATGATCGATGACGGTAATGTGAGGAAGAGGAGGTGGTGATGATATTGATGATTACGTCGCACAGCGTTTCGGCCATTCACGGGGAAAGGATGAGCTCCTGGGGGCATCGTTCGACGAGGCATTGGACCAACCGCACAACTACAACGAGAGCATCTTGGTGTGCCTCCCGAGTGAGAGATCGAACACAACGCCAGACGGCGTCAAGGCATAAACCCCATCCAACACGAGACTGCTGAACACCGTCAGCGCTGACAACCGCATAGTCGCCGACGCCGCCCGCAACCGTTTGGAGGAACACCTCGCCACGTGGATCCTTCCCAGACAGCAGGGCTTCCTTCCTGGGCGCTCCATTCTGGCGAACCTCTTGGATGTGGACACGTCGAGCATTATCACGTCGCTCCAGGAGGAGCACGAGGCATGCTTGCTCATGGACTTCGCGTTGGCGTTTGTTTCTTTCTATATCGCAGGAATTTATGTTCACGGTGCTCACGTCGATTGGAATCCCAGATTGGGTCATGAACACCATCCGCGCGCTGTACTCGTACTCTTACTGCGTTGTCAGACACGGCAAATCGTTGGCAACCGGGCGTCGACTGGAAGCAGGCGTCCGGCAAGGGTGCCCGCTCCCCCCGCTGCTGCAGCCACGGTCGCCGAGGTTCTCATGGACCGCATCGAGCAGGATTGTCCCGACGCCCTCGTTCGTGCCTGCGCAGACGGCACGGCTCTCGTGCTGACGGCTCATTGGAAAGACGCCCCACAATTGCAACGTATATTTCACGAGTTCCGGCGAATCTCCGGCCTCCGTCTGAACTTGCAGAAATGCGTGACCCTTCTTCTCGGGCGGGGCACTTTGGATTAGTTTCAACAGCGCCGCGACCAGTTCCTTCCTAAGTTGGCCAGTATGCCCGTGTCGGAACGCGGCAAGTCTTTGGGATTGATGATCGTGCCAGGCAAAGGCGAGCAATCATGGCGAGACACCAACGCCAAGTTCATCCAGCGTTGTCACAACTGGTCCGAGCACGGCTTTGGAATGCACTCCCATACGGTGGCATACAACGCGTTTGCCGTATCCACGCTTGGGCACATCGGCCAACTGGAATCGGTCCCGCAAGAAACACTGCGGCTGGAGGAGGCTGGGCTCAGGAGGACGCACAAAGGACCCCAGAAGTGGGCTTTGTCCGATGATTAATGGTGGTTGCAGGAACACTTCGGCCAGTCGACCTCGTGCCGCAGCATTTCCCAGACGCGCAACTCCGAGCTCGGGCGTGGGATCCGGCATTCACGGCGGCCCACTATCAGCGCGAGGTACGTGACTTTCAACAAGCTCTTGCACGTCCGAAATATCTACACAACCGGACGCGGTGGGGAGATTGGTATTCCAGGGTATTTGCAGCCACCTTCGAAGACAACCTACAACGGTTCACGCATCATGTGTAGAAGACATCTGCAGTCCACAGAGCAATGCAAACGCCGACCGCGTCCGCGACGGAGAGGACAACGCGGACGACGGCAGCGGCGCCGACACCAGGACAACGAACAACTCCAGCACACGCTTCCCTGTGCCCCAAAACCACCTTCCAACGACGAGTTTACCAGAAACTACTCGCCCACCGAGCCCCGCACCCCAGCTACCGCATTCGCTACACATTCCAGCGCTGGGAGCTCCACAACGCTGCAACGCACCCACCGCCCCCAGGAACGAGCTGCCTGTGCAATACGCCTGCCTGGCAAGCTCGCCGGGCTCTGGCAAATCTCGAACTGCTTTCGAAGCTGGCCTCTCCGCGGGTCAGCGCCGCAGTTTTCGGCACGCTGTGGAACAGATGGTGCACGTGCAAGCGGTGCCAGCAGAAGCTTTCAGCACGTAGCCGTTGCGCCCTTGGTTGCGGAGGAGCCGCGGAAGACTCCATCGAGCACTATTGCAGATGCCCAGTCACGAAGCGAGCCATGGAGCGCAGGCTGAACATGTCTCCCTCCGCTTTCGTCAATATTCACGCATTCCTGCTCTGCACTGCGAACACCAAAACGTGCGATGAGCTTACAGCAGTGGCACTACTTGTCTACGCCATCACAAGTACACGAACCACTACAGGCACAACCCACTCACCCCAGACACCGACATACACGACGCAGTGGCGCAATGGATGCGCGAGGGGGCCAAGCGCCACGCCAACGCAGCGAGGGCACTCGACAATAGATGGCACCTGGCACGGCGGGACAAGGCATTGCCGCCGATCCTGGCGCACTTGTGACGGATTCGCCCTCCTTCCAATAACGCAGCACTCCCGCCCCCTCGGATCCTTCCTGCTCTCACAAGGCTCCCGCGGCCATGGCGGGGTGGCGGCGTCCGTGATTTTGGGCGCACCAGCCTATCCGCCAAAAATGCAGTTTCTTCGACGGCGTGTCCACCATATGCTTACGACATGTTCTGTTCTATCTGGGCTCCTACTACCGCGACGGGGCCGGTGACGGCCGTGATTTCGGGCGCGCCGGCATCCGCCAGACACCCCTGCTGCGCGAAGGACAAGCTCGCCGATTCCAGACGCTCACCGAATCCCGCTCCGACCAGCTCACCGACTCCCACGCCGACCAGCTCGCCAACACCTTCGCCGACCAGCTCACCGACTCCCGACCCCCACGACGGCGAGGCTGTGGGACGCGCTTGCTTCGCGACGGCGAGGCTGGAGGACGCCCTTGCTTCGCGACGGCAAGGCGTTGAGGCGCCCTTGCTTCGCGACGGCGAGGCTCCCGGACACCCTAGTCTCGCGACGGCAAGGCTTCGGGGCACCCTTGCTTCGCGACGGCGGGGCTGGGGGGAAAAAAGACTCACTGCGTGAAGCTCCCCATATGTGCATTTTTTTCAAAAGTAGTATTGTATTTGGGATATTCAAATGAGCGTCTAGCCATATGAGCCATATTCGCATCTCATATTTCAGGGTAGTGTCATGGTGAACATATGATTATATGATAGTGTTGTTATATGGCAGACTTGGAAACGCCGAGGTAGCTGAAACCAGCGCCCCGCCTGAGACATCCTCACAATCTGCTGTCCAAGCGAAGGATGCGGAGACAGAAAACAAGCAAACCGCTGGAGACATCCCCACACAAAACGGCCGCGAACGGGACCGTGTCATACCCCTCGGCGGCTCCCCTTAGGGGTGCTGAAACCAGCGCCCCGCCTGAGACATCCTCGCAATCTGTTATCCAAGCGAAGGATGCTGAGACAGAAAACAGGCAAACCGCTTGAGACTTCCCCACAAAACGGCCGCGAACGGGACCGTGTCATACCCCTCGGCGGCTCCCCTTAGGGGTGCTGAAACCCGCGCCCCGCCTGAGACATCTCACAATCTGCTATCCAAGCGAAGGATGTTGAGACAGATAACAGGCAAACCGCTTGAGACGTCCCCACAAAACGGCCGCGAACGGGACCGTGTCATACCCCTCGGCGGCTCCCTTTAGGGGTGCTGAAACCAACGCCCCGCCTGAGACATCCTCACAATCTGTTGTGTGTTGAGTAAGTCAGACAATGAGACGGTCTGAGTATGAGTAAGTCTGGGTAGGAGTGAATCTCAGCATGAGTAAGTATGAGTATGAGTAGGTCTGAATATGAGCAGGTCTGAATATGAGTAAGTTAGTAGGATCAGGTCTGAGTATGAGTAAGTCTGTGTATGAGTAACTATGTGAATGAGTAAGTTTAGGTATGTGGAGGAGGATGAGGAGGAGGAGAAGAAGAAGAAGAGGAAGGAGGAGTAGGAGGCGTCCAAGTAATAACAAGAACCCCATCTTAGGAGATGGGGAAAAAGAAACGATTCCCGCGCCAACCAGCTCATCGACTCCCGCGCCGACCAGCCCCCCGACTCCCGCACCGACTAAATCGATTTCTGTGCGAGTCGGCTGGCCTCTAGCCCTGCGCCGACCAGCTCGCCGACTCCCGCGCCGACCGGTTAACCGTCTCCCGGGCTCCCGCGCCGATCAGGGCACCGACTCCCGCGCGGACCAGCTCACCGACATTTCCCACCCCAGCGCCGACGCCAATTCCAACGGCGATGCCCACGGCCATGCCGACGCTGGAGCCTCCGCCAACACCTACGGTGTCACAGACGCCAACAAGAGCGCCTGCGCATACGCCAGCGTCCACGCCGGCACCAAACCAACGCCAATGCCGGCGCCCACACTGGCTCCTACGCCAACTCCTGCGCTGGCCCCTACGCCCAAGCAGCGACGCCAACTCCTACGCCAGCGCCAACGCCAATGGCCACGCCAGAGCCTCCGCCAGCGCCGACGCTGGCAGCGACGCCAGCGCGGAAGCCAGCACTGACACCAGCGCCAATGCCGACGCCTACGCCGCGCAAGCACTGGCACCAACAGTGACGACGGCAGCACCGACGACAGCACCGGCCTCGGCGCCTACAGCTGCACTTGAAGCACGCCATGACGCCAACTACGGTGCGAGGTGCGGTAACCCCCTTGGTTTCCCGTGGCACTGTGCCCCCTTGTTTTTCCCGAGGCGCTGTGCCCCTTTGAATTCCCGAGGCGATGTGCCCCCTTGAATTCCCGAGGGGCTGCACCCCCTTGCGCTCCCGACTCTGGGGCATTTCGGGTTCTGGCGTGCCGGCCCATCGGCTATCCGCCGGCCCATCCCTCCGCTTTCCCACCGCCACCACATACCAACCTTCAGACGCCACCAACTCATCCTCTGCTCCGGGGGGGCACGATTTGTCCGCCCGATTGGTGCCGACAGGATGCACCGGCACATTGCCAGGACGCAGCATTTAGGACCTCCAGTGGTTCCACACGCGTGCAAGGATTTGATGGGTTGCGCCGCGATGTCGGCACGGGGCGGTAGATTTGTCGGCGCCTACGTCAGCACAACCGTCGGCGCCAACGCCAGCGTCGAGGCCATCATGCACGCCTTCGACTGCGCCGGCACCGACAGCAGCGCCTGCGCTAGCGCCGACGCCAGCTCTGACGCCTAAACGAATTCCAGCCCTGCACTGGCACCAACGACAACGCCTACATCAGGACCAATGTCCTCTCCGACGCCAGTATCAACGTCGACGACTACGCCAGCACCAACGTCGACGCCTACGCCAGCACGACGCCTACGTTTACTCCCGCGCCGACCTGCTTGGCTGCCCCCGCGCCGACCAGCTCACCCATTCCTACGCTGAATAACATGCCGACTCCCACGATGAACAGCATGCCGACTCCCGCGCCGACCAGCTGACCCCACCACGCACCAAGCAGCTCGCCGCCTCCCGTGTCGAACAGTTCACCGACTCCCACGCCGACCAGCCCCTTGACTCCTGCGCCGACCAGCTCGCCGACTCCCGCGCCGGCCAGCTGCCGACTTCCGCACTGACCAGCCGATTCCCGCGCCGATCGGCTCACCGACTCCCGCGCCCACCAGCTCACCGACCCCCGTGCCGATCAGCCCGCCGACTCCAGCGCCGAACAGATCACCGACTCCAGCCTCGACCTGTGCACCGTCTCTCGCACGGACCAGCTCACCGACTCCCACGCCGACCAACCCCCATTTGAGCCAGAGGATTGCGCCACGACTGTGAAGCAGGAGCAGCCGCACCACGATTGTGACGCAGAAGAAAGAGCCACACTTTGTTGGTGCCATTTTTGCTGCCCTCCTTCACGCTGCCTCCACCTTCACCGCATCCCGGGTGAGCACCGCGTCGATGGCCAACATTGTTGCACCGAGCCAGCCACGGTGTCCACCAGGGAAAGGGGGGCGCGTTGAACCTCCGTCTTGGCAGCGTGGCCGATAACACCGAGAGCATCGACTGTATCGTCGCCGACTGCAAGCTGCCTGCCACGCCGGAGTCGAGCATTTGATCAGACTCTGAACCAAACTCCTTTTCCATATGCAACTCCGACTCCAACTCCGACGCCGGCGTGGTCACATTTACCCAGACAGCTGCAGGGACGTCGTCCCGGCCGACCTGGCAGAGCACCGATGGTAGTGCATGATGGCGGACCTGGGCGTTGCTACGGCGTGCTTCCTCCTCCACATCATTGGTGAGCATCGCGTCGTCTCCGACCCCAGTTGTCGGGGGTGGACCGACCTCCTACCCTGACACGTCGATTAGCGAATTGGCCGTTTTCGGTTCGCGAGAGGGCGTCGCCGTCATTTTTGCGGGTCCAGGTCCGTCGGTTTCGGTCCCAGGCCTTTTTCATTAAGGGGAGGTTCACTAAAGGGAGGTTTGTCCATCGCCGAAGTTGCTGTCTTGCTTCAGTTTCGTCCAGTCTATCTCCGACGCCGATGTGGTGACGTCTACCTGGCCAGAAGCGTGCGCCACCCTCTGGATCGCAACACCGTGGCCGGACGTAATATGAGGGCTTTTCTGGCTGACGCGTACCCCCACCTTCCTCTCTTTGCTCCCTCCGCTGTGTCCTGCGTTTCTAGCTCGCGCATGCGCTCTGGGGCCAGTCGTGTAGCTCCATGGGTGGCCGGCGTTCTTCACCTGCCCCGGAGCTCCTACTATATTATTTCTCTAGTAGTTTTTTAGTGGCCACCCGCATCACAGGTGTGCGCGCCCAGCCGTGCTCGACTCTACATGGTAGGACCCGTGCCGGTTTTGTTGCGCACACCCTGCAAATATGATAGATTTTCTTCTGCTCCCCCTCTCCCTCCGCTTTTTTCAGTCGCAATTGCTCGCGTGGGCTTCAGTGCGCGCACAGCCTAATTACCAATGTCGGTCTACGCACGCGCGAGCCTCGCTACGGAACTTGCTCGGGCGGTTCTGTCCTACCGTTTTTACTCCTCCTCCTCTGTTCTTGAACTATGTGTTACGCAGGCCTGCTCCCTGCAGCGTGCGACACGCCGGCGTCCACCCGGCAATGTTGCGACCAGGTGTTGACTTTCACGTCCGCTGGTTTGATCGTTAAGTGTACTTTTCTTCGCTTTCCGCGCCTCTCCTCGTCCTTCCTCCCCCCCGGTCACTGCTCCCTCGGCCATCTAGCTGCGGCCCGATGATAGTTCGTTGTTGTTTTGTTGCTGGCGTTGACCCTCTAGGGTAATCCACGCGTGGCGCCGCGGCCATTGTTTGTCGCCCGGCGCGGCTTGGCACTTCACCGCCCGAGGCCTTGGGAACCCGCGGGCCCTTTTTGAGATTTCAAAAAAATGATGCTGATTATGATGATGACGACGACTGGGAGAGATGCAGGCATGAATGGGCAATCGAAAACCATCGAAAGCCAATCGGGCCAATCGAGTCGAAAAGGCCCGCCCTACCGATAGCCAGGCGAGATCCTGCAGTGAGGGGCCCAGGGGCGGGATATCACTTCCAGGGGCGAGACGCGATATAGTTTCGCCGATCAAAGGGGGGAGGGTCGTCAATGCGGCCTGGTTCGCCTTGCGGCGGGGTGGGGACATGGTGGGGGGAAGGGCGGCGATGAGGAGGAGGAGGCAGCAATAGCCGGAGGAGGTTTGCGACAGGAAGCAAAGATAATAGCGAGTGGCGAGGAGGAGGGGGAGAAGGAGGAGGAGGAGGAGGAGGAAGAGGAAGAAGAGGAGGAGCAGAGCGAATGCCACCTGGGAGGAGGTGAAGGGGGGGAAGAGGCGGAGGAGGAGGAGGGAGGGGGGAGGGAGGGAGGGAGGGAGGGAGGGAGGGAGGGAGGATGAGGAGGAACTCATCCCTCCTGTTCCTCATCCCTCATCTTCCTCCTCCTTGTCCTCCTCCTCCTCCTCGTCCTCTTCCTCCTCTTCCTCCTCCTCCTCTTCCTCCTCCTCTTCTGACTGAGGAGGTGGAGGAGGAGAAGGAGGATGAGGACGAGAGGGAGGAGGAGCAGGAGGAGGATCACGATCATGAGGAGGAAGAGGAGGCCGAGGAGGAGGAAGAGGAGGAGGAGGAGTAGAAGGAGGAGGGGAGGAGGAGGGAGGAGGAAAAGGGGCATCTTGGCGAGCCCGGGGTCGTCTTTTAGCGTTTTGGGTGCATCGGGTGTCCTCTTGAAGCCTCTTGGGGGCCTCTTTGGAGCCGCTTGGAGGCATCTTGGGCGCCTATTGGGGCCATCTTGGGGCCTTCTTGGAAGCCTTGGAGCGCTCTTGGGGCCATCTTGGATGATATCGATCAGAAAGAGGGGGGGGCCCTATTTCGCCCCCCCCCCCCCCCGCCCTGGGGAACCCCAGAAGTCGCCTCTTGGGGCGCTATTGGAGCGCTCTTGGGCGCTCTTGGAGCCGTGTTGGAGTTCCCTTGAGTCTCTCCTGGGGCCTTCTTGGAGCCATCTTGAGGCCTCGGATGGCCATCAGCAGCGAAAAGGCGAGAAAGCACAACTCACGGATTTCCCTTAAGTTTTGGAAGGCTGTTGGCTTATTGGGGGCCCCCTTTTAGGAGGTCTCGGAGGCCTCTTTAGAGCCGTCTTAAAGCGTTTCTGGGGCCGCTTGGAGCCTTTTGCGGGCCATCTCGAGGCCTTGTGCGCTATCTTGAGCCATCTGGGAGCTCATCTGGGGCTGTCAGGGGCCCTCTTGGAGCCGCGCTCCAACGCCTTGCCGCCCCCCCCCTCCCCGTCCGAGTCCAGGGGAGGGGTAGGGGGAGGGGCCAAGCTACCCACCCGCCCGCAAGCCGTCTAGCTCACTCCCACACGCCCTCCCAACACATAAGTAACACCTGAGCCTGAGCATGTTCAGCGGTCGTCATTGGATGTGCATCTATTGGGAACCAAAGCCGACCCCAGGTGCGCGACACTTGGGCGAGATGCGCCACGCGTGCCAGGGGCGCCACGCGCGCCAGGCACCCATGGGGGCCAAGCGTGCCAGGCACGCCTGGTGCGCCACATGCGCCACGTGCTCCGAGTGCGCCAGGTGTGCCACACAATCCAGCCGCGCCAGGTGCGCCATGTTCGGGGCAGGGTGCGTCAGGTGCGCCTGCGCACGTGACAGCACATATCGGGAAACATGTCGGCCCCCGCCATCCTTGTTGAAAACCAATGCCCATCATTGTGTATGGTGGGCCTGCGAAGCAGGCCACGCGCCACCACCCCCGTCCTTGTCAAACACCATTTGGCCGCGCATGATCCAGATTTAGCCGCGAGGTGCATGTTGTTTTGTTTCGTTTTGTTGTGAGGGATGGTAGCCCTGCGCGCAGCAGGGAATATGCTGGCACATCCGCCGCCCCTTTCTAAAACAATGCAAAGTGCTCGCGGACCTCACAAACATGACTCAAGACTTTGCCCCGACGTGCAATTTGCATTGTTTTTGACAAGGATGCTGGGGGGGGGGCGCATCGGGTTGGCCGCGCATGCTCCACATGTGGAGGCAGAGTGCGGTTTGTATTGTTTTTTGACAGGGGTGGCGGGGGGGCGGGCCCGCATGGAGTCGGCATGATTCTTGGTTGGCCGCCGGTCGGGTGGAGGAGAAGGTGTATACTAGTAAAGAGCAGTGATGGACTTGTCCCCGAAGGGGAAGAAGGGGGTTCGAAGAGGAGCCTCTCTAGACCACCTACGCCCAGAAGTCTGGTGGGATTCGGCTGAGCTGGCGGCCATGGTGACCACGGCTGATTGCACTGCGGCTGGAGCGATGTAGCCATTGTGTTCCCCGTCGTGATCAGAATAGCTGGGTGCGGCAGCAGCACGAGCCGCCCGCATCGCCATGAAAGGGTCAAGCTGCCAGCTGCCAGCGGGAGCACGTGGTCAAAGCCATGCCGCGGATTGCCGGGCGTACGAAGAGTGCTGCCAGGGCCTTAGAGGCTGCCGCCTGCGAAGGAGCATCCAAGCGAATCGGCTTCGCACGGCCGGGACGTCAGGGCATGCGAGGATTGGCAAAGCAAGGCTGTTGATGATAAGCGCACTGGGATAACTCAAGGAAGAGGCAGCGTAAGAATGTGAGTGTGATCTACATCCGCAGGGAGGCGTATCATTTAGCGAGTTGAGAGCAGTCAAAGTTGAGAGGGTACAGAAGTGGTGCTCGAGTAACTGAAGGGAATTGCGTGATTGGATGAGCAAGCTGCGCTGTGCTCTCCAGAGCTGAAGCACTGCTGGGGTATACTAACCAGCTGCATGCGGGGCACCCCGCCACCGCAACACCGCGGCAGCGCAAGAGGTAAAGGTTGAGTTCGCATTCCAGCTCAAGCAGCGCGGGTCTGCAACACTCCCACACATCTCCGCTGCCGTGCTCTCCCCCTACAGTCAACCCGCATAGTAAGGATGGGCAACTTTTCCAAGGGTGACCTCGCATCCTTGCCTCCTCGGCCCATCCTCCGCCACTTTCGTCGGCAGCGTCCGCCCGAGAAACTTCGCAACGGTTCTCCAAGGCCCTTGCATCCTTACCGCGCATCCTTGGGGGACGGGTCGACTGTATTCCGTCATATTGCTGGCGTTTTCTTCAGGGATTCCTTGTTCTTCGATCCTTCTTGGGGGTCGCGATGGTTCCACCGAGCTCTCCCGACGATGCTTGGTGGAACCATCCCGTGGACTTCTGAGCGGGTCTAAGGGTTGGCTTGGAACCCTTCTGGGCCGTCTTCAGTGATTACAGGGGTCGCACTTCGTCCTTTTAGCTGTCGAAAGAAGCAAGCTTCATCATCGCAGACGGGCCCGTCGTGGACCGTGTTGGGTCTTATTTGCGCTGGGGGGCGCCTGACCACCGCACCCTGGTGTAGGTGGAGCGCGGGTTACTGTGCGGCGCGCTGCCGGTCTTAAGGTGTCGACCTTACATGTTTTGGCCAGGCAACCAGGGACGCCAGTGGCTACCGAGCAGTTTGGAAACGTTTGGTTCTTCTGGCATTTCTCGGAGGGTGGGTGGGGGAACTCTGGCGGGCTTCGAGCGTAATCCTGTATTTCGCCAAGCTGCGAGCTGTGCCTGCCCGTGTTCTCGCTTGGTTGCTTGTGCCGCCTTCTCCTTCGGGCCGCCCGCTGCGCCGGGGTCCGGTCTTGCACCGGGCCTCTTTGGGTGGGGGTCTTGCACCCTGTTGGCATGTGATGCAACCTCGGAGGATCCAGGCCGCTTGCGAACCGTATGGGAGGGAACGTCGCATGGACGGGGAGTCGCATAAAGGGATACGCACTGTGCGTGTATGTACATTGTGTATGGTGCCGTGTGTTGTGTTGTGCGTACTCGTGAGTGTGTGTGGTACGCTATTCTGTTGTGTACGTTGTCCGGGATGTACGGGTGCACAGTGATCCCAACCGCTTTTTCAAGGGGGAGCCGCCCACCAATTGGACCCTGCGCAAACGAGTGTTTGGGTGTCCCTGTGGCCCGCTACGGGATATCCTCTCCTCCCCTGCTCCCCCTCCCCTTCCTCCTCCTCCCCCTCCTCCTCCTCCCCCTCCTCCCTCCCCCTCCTCCTCCTCCCCCTCCTCCTCCCCCTCCTCCTGCTCCGCCTCCCCCTTCCTCCTGGCGGGTATCTCGTGTCGGCCTCTGCGCTTCGTCTTCTGATAGGTCGGCGGGGGCCGCCGTCCGGGCGTGCATACCCCCCACCAAGACCAAGACCAAGACCAAGAGGCTTGCACAGACTTGTCTGAAATTGAATGTTTTGCAGACCAAAAATACAGCCCGCGAGGCCTTTTTGGGCGCCAGTCGGCGGCCTTCTCTCGGCCGACGGGGAGCATCTTGTAGCCTTTGGGTGGCTCGTTGGGCCGTGGTGTCAGGCTGGTCTTCGGGCATACTGCTGCCAGAGAGTCCTGCGGGCACGCGAGGACCTCCGCGCGCCGCGCAGCGCGATGCAAAAGTACCCGGCACCGAAAGCGAGCGCCGCTCGGTTCCGCGCGGCCAGTGCACCAGGGTAACAAAATAGACGTAAACACAACTGACCTCTGAGGTCCGCGAGGTTTCTTGGACCCTGTTCCTGGCGCGCGGACCGCGTCAGGGGGCCCCGGCGCCGATCTGAGGACTCCGGGTGGACCTCAGAGTTTCTATGTTTACGCATGTCAGCGCTTGTTCCCCTAGCGCAAGATCCCGCGTACAACGTTTTTGGCTCGTTCCTCGTCCGCGTCTTCCTGCGCTTCTTCCTCCCGTCTCGCGTTCCCTCAGCGGCACACACCTAGAGACGCAATCACAGGGGGCATCGGGTCGCGACGTCGGGGTGGAGGCAGGCGAACCAGCAATGGGAAGCAAGAGCGCATGGCCGGCGCAGCGTCGGCCAGCGGGACCCCGCACAGTTCCGAAGCCTCCGCGCGGCGCGCGGCGCTCGGCGCCACGCCGCCCGGCGGGTGCTCGCCGCGGGGAGAGGCGTCGGAGGCCTTCCTACCTGAGGGGTCGAGCGGCCCCAGCCTGCCTCCGACGCCGTCCGAGCTCATGCCTCGACCTTCTTCTTCCGACCGTTGGGCGGGCCCCGCACGGCCAGCGCAGGTCGGCCAGCTGGAGGAGTTCTTCGGCGGCAGCGACTCCGCCACCCCCTGCCTGTCCATCTGCAACATATCGGACGACGCCACGCCGCGAGAGGCGACGCGAGGAAGAGGGAGACCCAGCGGGGAGGGAGGTGGAGGGAGGAGGAAGAGGAGGAATTGGAGGAGGAAGAGGATCGGACCTTCCGTAGGTCTTTGGTGGTTTGCGATGGTTGTCGGGGTCTACGGGGGTCTGAGGATGGCGTCAGAGGTATCCAGAGACTTCTGGGAGGAGGAAGAGAGGCGGAGGAGGGAGGACGAGGAGAGAGGAGGAGGAGGAGGAGGCAGTCTACGCAGGTGCAACTCTAATACAGGCCTGCCAGCACGCGCCCCGCAGATACTCATAGCTACTTGCAGGACCTTGGATCCAGCGCAGCGTGTGTTAACAAAACGGAAGGCCGACGAACAACGCTTCTCGCACTGGTTTTGTTGCACATACATATATGTGCACATGCATCTGTATATCTACAGGTATAGGTATAATCATACTGCAATTGTATATTTCTATATACAAATAGATGGTAGGGGGCGCTCCTGTGATTTACCTTGCGTCGTTTTGATACGGCGCCATGTGAACGTGACGCAATTTAAACATCACGCTACTGATCTTGCAACTTTCAAAATACTTTAGTATAGCTGACGAAATCACTCAATTTGAATCACCCTGTGGTGATCTACTAATATATTCCTGATGCGCAGGCAGTCGACATCCCCTTGTACTGACTTACGCATTGATTCTTTTTATGCGGCCTTCAAATCGAAATCCTTTGTGCCTGGCTGCAGGGGGGGAGGGGTAGGCTTGGCCGACGAAAAAGGCGAACACAAAAACAAAAAGGACACACCAGACAAACACAACAACACAATTTTGGCATGGTTTTATGTGTAAGCCCCAAACCACAAACAACGCCAACTCGGAAGCAAGGAACACCTGGGTTCTCACAGTGTATGTGCATTTGCGACTTGAGTTTTTTGTGGCTTTCACATGACGTCCATTTGTGGGGAAGTACACATTGACTCCTAGTGTGTAGAAAGCAGTTGAAGTCCTTGTGTGCAGGCTTACACGTTGATTTCATGTGTGCGACCTTCAAACCGAATTCCTTCGCGCCTGGCGCAGGGGGAGGGGAGGAGGGTGGGTTGGCCTACGAAAGACACACACAAAAAGACAAGCAACAACAAATTTTGGGAACTAAGCGCGCTTTGGTTTTAAGTATAACACGGTTGTTGGTCAAACATGCAAACCCAAAAACGCAAACACGATGACAAACAACGGTAACACTGTAAGCGACGAAACAATGTATTTTCGCAGTGTTTGTGCATTTACACAGTTGCTCCTTTTGTATTGTTCTCACCTGAAAATCTCCTGTGGGGAATTACACAGTGATTCTTACTGTGTAAGATACAATCGACATCCCTTTGTACAGACTTACGCAAGGATTCCTAGTGCGCGGCCTTCACATAGAATCCCGTTGTGCCTGGTTCGAGGGGTGAAGGAAGCTGGGCCGACGAAAAGACGAAAGGACAAACAACAATTTGGGAGCCCAAACGCGCTGAGGCCTGCTGGGGGGCCCAGCACAGTGGGCACCCACGGCGGACTCAAACGGGACCTCGCCATCCTTGGGGGGCTGCGATCGGTGAAATTGTCGCCACTTTCGAGGCCTGCAGGGGGGCCCAGCACAGTGGGTACACACGGCGGATTGAAATTGCACCTCGCAGTCCCTGGGGGGCTGCGATCTGTGAAACCGTCGCCACTTTCGAGGCCTGCTGGGGGGCGCAGCACAGTGGGTACACACGGCGGATTGAAATTGCACTTCGTCATCCCTGGGGGGCTGCGATCGGTGAAACTGTCGCCACTTTCGAGGGCTGCTGGGGGGCCCAGCACAGTAGGTACACACGGCGGACTCAAATGGGACCTCGCCATCCCTGGGGGCTGCGATCTGTGAAACCGTCGCCACTTTCGAGGCCTGCTGGGGGGCCCAGCACAGTGGGTACCCACGGCGGATTGAAATTGCGCCTCGCCATCCCTGGAGGGCTGCGATTTGTGAAACCGTCGCCACTTTCGAAGCCTGCTGGGGGGCCCAGCACAGTGGGTACACACGGCGGAGTGAAATTACACCTCGCCATCCCTGGGGGGCTGCGATCTGTGAAACCGTCGCCGCTTTCGAGGCCTGCTGGGGGGGGGGGAGCACAGTGGGTACACACGGCGGGTTGAAAGGATACCTCGCCACCCCTGGGGGGCTGCGATCTGTGAAACTGTCGCCACTTTCGAGGCCTGCTGGGGGGCCCAGCACAGTGGGTACCCATGGCGGACTCAAATGTGACCTCGCCATCCCTGGGGGGCTGCGGTCTGTGAAACTGTCGCCACTTCGAGGCCTGCTGGGGGGCCCAGCACAGTGGGTACACACGGCGGGTTCAAATGTGACCTTGCCATCCCTGGGGGGCTGCGATCTGTGAAACTGTCGCCATTTTCGAGGCCTGCCGGGGGGCCCAGCACAATGGGTACCCACGGCGGACTCAAATGGGACCTCGCCATCCTTGGGGGGCTGCGATCTGTGAAACTGTCGCCATTTTCGAGGGCTGCTGGGGGGCCCAGCACAGTGGGTACCCACAGCTGATTCAAATGAGACCTCGCCATCCCTGGGGGGCTGCGATCTGTGAAACTGTCGCCACTTTCGAGGCCTGCTGGGGGGCCCAGCACAGTGGGTACCCACGGCTGACTCAAATGAGACCTCGCCATCCCTGGGGGCTGCGATCTGTGAAACTGTCGCCACTTTCGAAGCCTGCTGGGGGCCCAGCACAGTGGGTACCCACGGCGGACTCAAATGGGACCTCGCCATCCCTGGGGGGCTGCGATCTGTGAAACTGTCGCCACTTTCGAGGCCTGCTGGGGGGCCCAGCACAGTGGGTACCCACGGCGGACAAATGGACCTCGCCATCCCTGGGGGGCTGCGATCTGTGAAACTGTCTCACTTTCGAGGCCTGCTGGGGGGCCCAGCGCAGTGGGTACCCACGGCGGACTCAAATGGGACCTCGCCATCCTTGGGGGACTGCGATCTGTGAAACTGTCGCCACTTTCGCGGCCTGCTGGGGGGCCCAGCACAGTGGGCACCCACGGCGGATTCAAATGGACCTCGCCATCCCTGGGGGGCTGCGATCTGTGAAACTGTCGCCACTTTCGAGGCCTGCTGGGGGGCCCAGCACAGTGGGTACCACCGCAGATTCAAATTAGACCTCGCCATCCCTGGGGGGCTGCGATCTGTGAAACTGTCGCCACTTTCGAGGCCTGCTGGGGGGCCCAGCACAGTGGGTACCCACGGCAGATTCAAATTAGACCTCGCCATCCCTGGGGGGCTGCGATCTGTGAAACTGTCGCCACTTTCGAGGCCTGCTGGGGGGCCCAGCACAGTGGGTACCCACCGCAGATTCAAATTAGACCTCGCCATCCCTGGGGGGCTGCGATCTGTGAAACTGTCGCCACTTTCGAGGCCTGCTGGGGGGCCCAGCACAGTGGGTGCCCACCGCAGATTCAAATTAGACCTCGCCATCCCTGGGGGGCTGCGATCTGTGAAACTGTCGCCACTTTCGAGGCCTGCTTGCGGGGCCCAGCACTGTGGGTACCCACGGCGGACTCAAATGGGACCTCGCCATCCTTGGGGGGCTGCGATCTGTGAAACTGTCGCAACTTTCGAGGCCTGCTGGGGGCCCAGCACAGTGGGTACCCACCGCAGATTCAAATTAGACCTCGCCATCCCTGGGGGGCTGCGATCTGTGAAACTGTCGCCACTTTCGAGGCCTGCTTGCGGGGGCCCAGCACAGTGGGTACCCACACGCAGATTCAAATTAGACCTCGCCATCCCTGGGGGGCTGCGATCTGTGAAACTGTCGCCACTTTCGAGGCCTGCTGGGGGGCCCAGCACAGTGACGCCACACGCAGATTCAAATTAGACCTCGCCATCCCTGGGGGGCTGCGATCTGTGAAACTGTCGCCACTTTCGAGGCCTGCTTGCGGGGCCCAGCACAGTGACGCCTCCCAAGTAGCTTACACATCAAGTTGATTGTCCATACAAGGTTCGGCCAACTCCTCGTTTCCATTGATACAAATGGGTTGGGTACGTCACAGGGTAATATTGCAAACATGTTTTTTCATTGTAGACTCCAAAACGCAAGCAAAAAACAGTGGCCTGGCGAAGGACCCAACCATGTTAGTTGTGAGTACCGTCGTTGTATGCACCGGGTTCGGAGAAGCTCCCTATAGGGCCACGGAACGTGTGAGGGAGGTGCCAAAATGTGTCCGGTGGGCGCATGCGAAAGCAGCCATTGGGACCGTCGGTGGAGTTCCCTACGGGGCCACGAAACGCGTGAGAGGTGTGCCGAAATATGTGCGGTGGGCGCACGCGAACGCAGCCACTGGGGCCGTCGGTGGAGCTCCCTATGGGGCCGCGAAACGTGTGATGGGTGTGCCGAAATGGGTGCGGTGGGCGCATGCGAACGCAGCCATTGGCGCCTTCGGTGGAGCTCCCTATGGGGCCACGAAACGGGTGATGGGTGTGCCGGAATGGGCCTGGGTGCCGCTTGCAGGCGGTGGCACCGGGGCCTTCGTTGGAGCTCCGTATGGGTCCACGAAACGTGTGAGGGGTGTGGACGCATGCAGGCGGTGGCATTGTCGCTTTCTGTGGAGTTCCCTATGGGGCCACAAAGCGTGTGAGGGGTGGACGCATGCGGGCGGTCCCACTGGGGGCTTCGGTGGAGCTCCCTATGGAGCCACGAAATGTGTGAGGGGTGTGCCAAAGTACGTTTGGGGGACGCATGCAGGCGGTCTTGCTGGGGGCTTCGGTGGAGCTCCCTTATGGGGCCACGAAACGTGTAAAGGGTGTGCCAAATTTGGTTTGGGGGACGCATGCGGGCTGCCCCACTGGGGGATTCGGCGGAGCTCCGTATGGGACCACGAAACGTGTGAGGGTGTGCCAAAGTACGTTTGGGGGACGCATGCAGGGGGTCATGCTGGGGGCTTCGGTGGAGCTCCGTATGGGGCCACGAAACGAGTGAAGGGTGTGCCAAAGTGGGTTTCGGGGGCGCATGCGGGCTGCCCCACTGGGGGATTCGGCGGAGCTCCGTATGAGGCCACGAAACGTGTGAGGGGTGTGCCAAATTCGTTTTTGGGGGACGCATGCAGGCGGTCCCATTGGGGGGTTCGGCGGAGCTCCGTATGGGGCCACGAAACGTGTGAGGGGTGTGCCAAATTGGGTTTTGGGGGCGCATGCGGGCGGTCCCACTGGGGGCTTCGGTGGAGCTCCCTTATGGGGCCACGAAACGTGTGAGGGGTGTGCCAAAGTACGCTTGGGGGACGGGGCTTCGGTGGAGCTCCCTGTGGAGCCACGAAACGCTGTACTGGGTGGGTGAAACGCAGGGAGGAGGAGGGGGGGAGGAGGGAGGAGGGGGAGGAGGAGGAGGGAGGAAGTTGGGAGGAACGCGGGGACCGTCCCTTCAAAACGAGGACCCAACACCACAGGATGGTTGGGAAAAACCATTTGGAAGCAAGGAAGCATCGTTGTCGTCGTCGGCATCGCTGTCCTCCCTCCTTCCTCCCTCGTCGTTGTCGTTGCCGGCGTCGTCGTCCTCCTTCCTCCCTCGTCGTCTTCGTCTTCGTCGGCGTCGTCGTCGTCTTCGTCTCCGTCGTCGTCGGCGTCGTCGTCGTCGTCGGCGTCGTCGTCGTCGGCATCGGTGTCGTCGTCGTCGTCGTCGTCGGCGTCGTTGTCGTCGTCGTCGTCGTCGAAGTCGTTGGAGACGCCGTCGGTGTTGTCGTAGTCGTTGTCGGCGGCGCCGTCGTCGTCGTTGTCGCTGCCGTCGTCGGCGTCGGTGTCGTTGCCAAGTGCCATTTGGTACCTACCGTCACGGTCTTAAGAGGTCTTGCGACCAAGTTGCGGGTGGGAGGGTGGAATGTTTGCACGAGCAGTGGAGAGGACAGTTTCAAGTTGAGCAAGTGATTGATTGCACCCCTACGTTTATCACGTAGATTGCACTACATAGAGTACCCCACAAATATTGCACCACAGATTTTGCACAACATAGGTTGGACAGCATATATTGCACCAGATAGGTTACACCATGTAGATTATTTTCTCTACAGGGGGAATAGGATCTCCCCCCCCCCGGGATTATCGATACGCCCTGGGGATGTGCAGTTTACATCTGACTCTGTCCCATCGTTCATGCTCAACTTGATTTCACACCATCCCAACCAGGCCGGTAATCCCTTTTCTTTCATCCATCGCAAATATCGTTATGATCGCGCACTCGTTTATCAAAAACCATCCGCTTGCAGGAACCGCTTGCAAATCATGGGACGAAGTGCACACGCTCGATTTATCCCGCGGGCATGCCGAAATCCTTCAATTAGCCTTGGTTTCGTAGGGATTTTGAAATCGGTTGTTCCGAAATCATATGTATATAGATATATGAAACTGATTGCTTGACAACATGAAGTTCCAACATCAATCTGTCCGTTCGCGCGTTATTGCGAATTCTTCCGAACACAATGTGTTAGTTGTCCATATTTTCACCACATGCGACCAAACGGGCCTCTCGCGCGCGCCTGCCGAAAGCATTCGAGCGCCCTTGCGCGTACGCTGCGGGGGGGGGGCGATCCCTTACAAAAAACGCAATGCGGGCCACTCGCGCCCACGCGCGCATGTCGAAATCCTTCCAAAACCTTCATCATCGACACGTTGACTCCATCTTCGTCATTTGCGTGACCAGAATTGGCGCCGTCATTGGCCTTGCCGTCGCCATCGTCAGCACCACCACCACCACCATCGCTATTATCATCATATTTTTTGCCTTTGTCGACGTTATCAAAATACCGCGCACGCCCGACTCACCGAACCGCATTGAAGTGCCCGCGCGCCAGCTCGGCCTTGGAAGCGCGATGGGAGTTTGCTAGCTGTAAGCGCCATCGCGGCCGCACTGGCTGTGCCAAACCAGCTTGCCGCTCCGTGCGCGAGCCTGCGCGCGCCAGCGCGGCCGCAGAGATGCGCCAGCCAGGGCCAGGCAGTCATCGCAATCGCAGTGTGCATGGGCGTTGCAAAAGAAGTTGCGTGTGGGAGGGTGGGGTTGTTGCGCGGGCAGTGGAGTTCATAATCCATCGGCCGGCGAAGATTATTCGCTACCCATAGATTGGACCATCACATATCATGCGCTTCATAGAGTGCACCATGTAGACCGCAACACATAGCTTGCACCATGCTGCACGCACCACGAAAATTGCACCACGTAGTTGACACATCCAGGGTGCAAGAGACCACTGTTTGGAGGCCGCGCAGGAAAACATATTCCTTCAAGAAATTACCCCGAATTGGGGCCGCATTGGGTTTATCTGCTCGAGAGTGTATACTACAGGTGCACGTCCTCTTCAGCGGCTGCCCAGGCTACATCAAGTCGTTCCTTGCCTACGACTCGACAGACAAGAGGTTGTGGGGAGTCGTCCACTTCGAATCCGAGGAGGGATTTGCACTCAAGGGGAGCAAGGAGGAAGGATGGAAGGAGTAACAAGGAGGTACAGGGATGCTGTAGTCGTCGTCTTCGTCGTCGTCAAACGCCGTCTTTACAGATGATCGGGCCTGAGAGCCTGTTTTCAAGATTCGGGCAAGTCTACTGGCACGGCGTTCGCCCTCCCCCCCCTCGCCCCTCTTCAAACGAATACGAGCGTGCAAGTGCCTTTCGACTTACGTCATGTCCGCACGTGCGAGTCGTTTGCGGCTTGCTTCAGGTTCAGCCCCCCCCCGTCCATGCAAGTAAACGTGCCGGGGTAGAAAAAGAGCAGGCTCTGAGTCGGCATCCGGGGGTGCCCACAGGGGCGCGAGGGTGGGAACCGCGCTTCGCTCCTCGCGGCAGGGGTCCCAAAAAGCTGCCCCTTCCCCGACGCCGGCGGCCCGGGGGCGCGAAGGTTTAAGAGCGCATCGCGGCGGCGCGGGGGCGCGAAGGTCGGTGACCCAGCAGCCACACGGTCCCGGAGGAGCACCCTGCAGCGGGGGCCCATGCCAAGGAGCACCCTGCTTGCCTCCAGGGTGCCCTGGGTTTCTTGGGTTTCGATGGTTTTGCTGTGGAAAGCGTGACCGTCCCACTCCAAAAATCAGTGGAGGCCCTGAGGTCTCAGGATTGGGTTTCCTGTGGAAGGTTTCTTGTGGTCGGGCCCCTACTGCAATAGTAGGGTGCTGGATGCTTATGAGAAGTTCTTCAGAGGTGCTGGGAGGCTCCCGAGAGATTCCGAGGAGGGTCCTGAGAGGCTCTCCCAACAGGTTCTTGAGAGGCTGTTGAGAGTCTGTTGAGGAGCTCTTGAGACGCCATTGGTAGGGTCCTGTGAAGCTCCTCATGCGGGGGCGAAGTTTGCTTTTATGCCATTTTGGTTGGCAGTTGGGTCGATCATGCCTTCCGCTGGCAGGATCAACATCGAATGCTTCAGGACGCAGCGGTTTTGGAATGATGGTTGCTTGATGTTGTGACGACCGCCTCATCCCTGCCCTCAGGGCTGTACGGTGTCGGGGGCCCACTGGGCCCAGAGTCGTATGGTGCAGGCACCGATTTTCAGACACGGATACACGCAGACCCTGCGAGGGCGGTTCTGCCACGTTTTGCCACCCGCGATTTGAGCGTCCGGCCTGGGATGCGCGCTGTCGGCACTGGGCCTAACGTCGTATTATTGTGCAGGCAACAATTTTCAGACACGGATGCATGCAGACTCTGTGAGGGAGGTCTTGCCACGCTATTCCACCTGCGATTTGAGCGTCCGGCACGGGACGCGCGTTGTCGGCAGCTCGTGTTATCTCCCGCTTCGAGCCGCCACCCGAGCTGTGGCTCGGCCTGGAGCAGTTGACTGCCTGGGACCTTCTCATGTCCTCGAAACATCATCCCTCCTCCGCATCGCGCCTCCGGGTGCCAGGTAATGTGGGTAGGGAGGCCGGTCGACGGACGGCTCAGCGGTAAAATGTTCACCGACAGATCGGCCCTTTTCCTGTGCCTTCAGAGCCCTCATCTTGGGAGTGCGGGGCGGGTTGTGGCGCAGGTTTCCCGAGACCTTCGACGACGGGGTGCCAGCCGACGGGGTGCCAGCCCACGCAAGGCCAACGCGGTGGCCGACACCCGCTGCACAGACGAGGGGCGGCCATGCGGCCGATCAGGTGGGGCCCGCCGCCACGGAGCTGGTGGGCATCACATGTGCAGGGGAGGCCCATGCCAAGGAGCACCCTGCTTGCCTCCAGGGTGCCCTAGGTTTGTTGGGTTTCGACGGTTTTGCTATGGAGAGCGCGACGTTCCCACACCAAGAATCACTGGACGGCCTGGGTTCTCAGGGTTGGGTCCCTTGTGGAGCGTCTCTTGTGGTCGAGCCCCCTCTGTGTGGGGGAGGAGCCCGGTAGGTGGCCGGGGGCCCGAGGTCTTCTGGTGGCATCGGGGGAGCGGCGAGATGCGGATGGGCTCCCGGAGCGCCCCAGCCCCCAGAGGGGCCGGACCGCCCAGGGCGGCCCGCCCGGGGCGACGGCGTCCCCCGCAGGGGCGCGAGGACAATCGCGCGCTTCGCGTGTCGCGGCCTCTGGCTGGGAGAGGCGCCCCGCTCCCCGGCGGCGGCGCGGGGGAGCGAAGGTGCCCGAGTCGGGCATGTCCCTTTGCAGGACATGCCCGGCCTAAAGACAAAGCGCGCGTCGCGCAGCGCGGGGCGCGCTTCGCGGATCTGGGTGCCGGCGCTACCTGTCCAGCTCTTCCAGCACCAGGTTCGAGCCGCCAGAGGTTTCGATGCTCAGGGGGGCGCTCGTGATCGTTGCCCCGAGGCTGCTCTGCTGCGCCTCGTGCGGAGCGCTTGCTTGGGGAGGAGCGTGTGGTCTGCTGCAGCCCTGCAGAGGATGGAGGGCGGGCATTTGGCTGAAGCAGCAGAGAATGCGTATTCCACACGGCCTTCCTCACTGGCTGAGCCAGTACGGGGGAGCCTGACCTGTGTGGCACGGGAGCAAGACCGCGGCGGTCTGCACCCGCGCCCTTTATCAAGGAGGCTCTGCCCGCGATTACGGAGAGGGGTGATCCTGGCCATGTTCGGTCTCGAGTCCGGCGGCCTTGCACAACGGACGTCCAGGGCCGCCTCCAAGCGCTCCGAGCAGCTGGGGGACGAGACCTAGCGGGAGTGACCCCCCTCGTTCTTTGGGCTAGCAGGCTTTTGACTGCTGGTCTGACTTCAATCTGAGTGTCTTGCTCCTCTTGCTTGCCTTCTCCCGCCTTCCCATCGGAGCAGACGTGGAGCGAGAGGCCGTGCTCAGCGGCAGGGAGACTTCTTTGCTGCCCACCTGCCGTCTGCGCGCGCACGATCGTGCCGGAAACAACCCGATAAGAAGCCAAGGCCCAGCGGAAGCAGCGCAGATGACCGGATCGCTGGGGCTCCACGCAGATGCGAGTCATCGCAGCGGCTCGCGTCCACGTGTTAGCGTGGAGAAGACATCACCATCACGGGCTGGAAGGCGTGCGTGCGACGAGGCAACACAAATCAGGAGACTTCGCGTGGCACCGCAGCTGGCTGAAGACCGTCGGTGACGAGGGTGCACCGCGCAAGGCGCAAGCCCACGAGCGGCACTTCGACGACACCTGGTAATCGACGCGCCCTACTACACGGAGGCTCTGGACGGTTGTGCGGCCCTGTGAGTAGCTCGCACGTCCAGAGAACTCCTCAACACCCAGAGTTCGAGCTCCTTTTCTCGGACTTCGAGGGTGCCGCGGCGCTCCATCCTGCCCGTGAAGAGATGGCGCGTGGCATCCGCCGCTCCGCTGTGGAAGGCAGCGGCCCTGGCAGGGCCCTCTGCTTCGACGTGCGGCAGACGTGGTCGCAGGGCGCGGGGCGGCGTGCATCCCTCGCTGGCCTGGTGATGGAGCACGCGCCGCCGCTGGCGCTGGGCTCCCGACCCCTCCCCACGTGTGCACGGGCCAGGGGATCGCGCAGTCGTTTGGCACTCCCGCCGCTCCGACCTCGTGCAGGCCACGGGCATCGTACACAGTGTGCACCGCACCACGATAGAATGGGTCCAAGTTGCTGGGCACGTGAGCGCAACAACCCAACCTTACCTCTTTCCACGTGCTCAGGGAGACCAGCACGGATCTTGTCCAGCGGATCGGGGAGGTGCGTGACAGGCTTGCGCAGGCCGAGTTTTCGTTGTAGGCCGAGACGGGTGTGGTGATTGTGAAGGCCTGACGGCCGGTGCCGCCGACCCTGAAAGACATCGACGACGACCAGGAGGGGGAGGAGGAGAAGGAGGAGGAGGAGGAGGAGGAGGAGGAGGCGGCGATAGGGAGGAGGAGGAGGAGGAGGAGGAGGAGGAGGAGGAGGAGGAGAAGGATGAGGAAAAGGACTCCCCCCTGGGACCCCCCCCCTGGGGAGGAGGACCGGAGGAGGACGGGCGTGCGAGAGGGGAGGGGAGGGGGAGGAGGAACCCCAGGGACGGATGCGTATCTGACTCCCCTCCCTCCCCCCCTGGACTCCTCCCCACCTGGGGAGGAGGACCCGAGGATGACTGGCGCGCCAGAGAAGGACCGGCGTAGGAGAGGAGGACCCCCAGAGGCGATGCGAATCTGACCCCTCCCCCCTCGGGACCCCCCCCCCTCCCCGCCGGGGAAGGGGCAAAGGGAAGGGGCTTCCCTTTGACGTAGTGAGGACATGGATGAAATTCTCTCGAGCTGCGAACCCGTTCCCCGAACGAGGAAGGGTGCTCTCTCTCTCTCTCTTTCTCTCTCTTTCTCTCTCTTTCTTTCTCCCCCGACGGGAGTGGAGGATGGCAATGAGGGGACGAAAGAAGGCTCCGCGTCGACGGGATCGGACAGACACCCCACACACGCCGACAGGGTCGGCGGATTTTGTTGCAGCAGGTATTTGAGATCACCTCAACCAGTTGGCCAAACTTATCAGCACATGTATACGCAACAGCCGCCGTCCAAGCAGAATGCCCATCGGATCACCAACCGGCTTGTGAAGACTGAAGTGGGTCGACAGAACATTGCGAAGTTGGTCATATCCATCGCAGAGAATACCCAGAACACGTGACCCCCAGCAGACCCAGAGCACCGCCGACATCTCAGAGCTCCTTGTCCCATTGCGAG
Organism: Prorocentrum cordatum; assembly: GCA_963575745.1. Taxonomy (NCBI): domain Eukaryota; class Dinophyceae; order Prorocentrales; family Prorocentraceae; genus Prorocentrum; species Prorocentrum cordatum. The sequence goes on along the minus strand of CAUYUJ010022570.1, from coordinate 307,643 downwards.
AGCATTTCGCGGCTCTGGCGCTGTGCGAGCTGACGTCCGTGGAGGTGGAAGAACGCGCAACGCACGTGGAGTACTCTTTGAACCGCATGCAGCGAATGCATTGTGCTATACGGACGCTTGCAGCTGTACCATCTGGTTGAAGAGACATGCCGCCACCAGCCGAAGCACGAGCAGGCGTACGAGGAGCTGAAGGGGAGCATGGTCCTCATGAGAGCGCTTGTGTGAGCGCTTGAGGTTGTTTCCTGTAAGTGTGGCCAGAAAGTTGTGAAAGCCGTGGAACGTGCGATCCAGGCGGAGAGCTACCCCCACTGCCGTGGCAAACATATTTCTCAGTTTGATGCGCCGTTCTATTGTACGGCACGCGATCGGGCCGAGATCTAAGAACCTCAATGTCAACCGCTGTTAAGTGCCGGCACGCCGCTGGCCTCAGGCGCTGCTAATTTGGAGCATCGCTGTTACAGTGAAAATCGTTCCTACTCCTATCTTGCCTGCTCACTCCGCTGCTGCTTCTCCTCCTTCCTAGACTCCGCCTCATCCTGCCGTCACCCTCCTTCCTCACAGTATCCGATTCGTCCTGCTGATCATCCACCTCATCCTCCTCGCCTGTCGCTCTGATCGCCTCTTCCACCACCACCTCCCCCTCTTCTTCCTCCTCCTCTTCCGCCCTCCTCCTCATCCGTTCTCCTTTCGCGGCTCCTCCCCCGCGCACGATCGGCATCGGTTCGTCACGAGAGCCGCCGCCCGCACCACCGCCCTCGCCGCCGCCGCAACGCCCGCACCGCGGCCGCGCCGAGGCCGCGCCGCCGCCACCTCCGCCGCTGCCGCACCGCCCGCGCTACCGCACCGCCGCCACCGACGCCGCCCGTGCTCGTCGTCGTCATCGTCGTCGTCCTCAGCGAGGCGCCCCATGCAGACCAAGGCAACCAGCAACCTGGACTTGCATTTACTTTTCTGGGCCAAAAACCCGATGAGATGTTTTACGATGCGAGCACGTACGGGATTGGGACTGCTCGCTCTACTGCGCTCGTTCCCTCCTCCCGGGCGCACGTTGCGATGCTGGCCGCCGCCGCCAACCGAAGGAGAACGCGGAGCAGGCGGCGGAGTCGCGAAAAGGCGCCCCCGGCGGCCGGCAGAGGGCGGGGCATCTGGCCGCCGGCATGGGCTGGTTTCGCCAGCGGCTGGTTTCGCCGAGACGCTGGTCGGCGTCGTCGTCGTCGCTGTCGGGCGGGACCCTAACGATCGGGACCCTAACGGGCGGGTCGGGCGTAGTGGATCCAAACGGGCAGCTCGGGCGGGCGGGACCTCAACGCGCGGGTCGGGCGGCCTGGACCCGAACGGACGACGGGCGGGCGGGAGAGACCCGAATTCAGACGGTGGAACTCGGGGCGGGCGGGACATTAATGCGGGTGGGCTTCTCAGCACGCGAACGGGTGGGACCCTTACGAGCGGCTCGGGCCGGCGGGGCGGTCGGGCGGGCGGCACCCTAACGGGTCGGGCGTATTTGGCCCAAACGGGCGGGTCGGTCGGGCGGGACCCTGACGGGCGGGTCGGGCGGGCGGGTTCGAACGGGACGGTCGGGCTAGCGGGGCAGTAAAGCGGGCGGGCGTGCCAGCATGCGAACGGGCGGGACTTCAACAAGCGGGTCGGGCGGGCAGGGCCCTGAAGGGCGGGCCGGGCGGGCAGGACATCAAAGCGGGCGGGGAGGCTTGCCAGCGCGCGAATGAGCGGGACTCCAACGGGCGGGCGGGATCCGAACGGGTCGGTCGGGCGGGCGGGACTTTAACGGGCAGGTCGGGCTTGCGGGTCCGGCTGGCGGGCGGGTCGGTCGGGCAGGAGGGCGGGCCAGGACGCGAACGGGCGGGACCCTAACGGGCGATCCGGGCGGGCGGGCCTTCATGGGTCGGGCGGGCGGGTGGGACTTACGGCACGGGCGGGACTGCCGCGGCGGGACTTACGGTACGGTCGGGGCGGGGCGGGCGGGGCGGGACAGGGACAGTCAAGCGGGCGGGCTTGCCAGCACGCGAACGGGCTCGGGGACGGCATGCGAAATTGACCATGGGTGCCGTAGAGGGATATCCTTGCGGTGTACGGTCCGCGTCAGGGGTGTGGCGACATCTGTGGAGGGACGCCACGCTGCCCCTCCTGTTGCAGCCGTCGGTGGAGCTTCCCAGGCGGCGCGACCCGTGTAAGGGGTGTGACGAAATGGGCGTGAAGACGCCATGCGAAATTTTCTCTCTGGGGCTGGAGGTGGAGCTTCCTTTGGGCCACTATCCCTGTCAGGGGCGTCCCGCTATGAGTGGAGCGGATGCGAACCATGTCTCTGAGGTTGATTTTTGAGCTCCCTGTGGAGTGATCCTTTTGAGGGTGAGTCGACACATGGGGGGAGCAATAAGAATCCGAGTTGGGAATGAGGATGGAGAGCAGGAGCAGTAGCTGGAGCGCGGGGAGGAGAAGGAGGACGAGGAGGAGGAGAAGGAGGAGGAGGAGGAGGAGGAGGAGAAGGAGGAGGAGGAGGAGGAGGAGAAGGAGGAGGAGAGAGAGAGAGAGGGAGGAGGAAGAGAAGAGCGATGACGAGGGAGGGGATCGGGGAGGGGGCCGAGGTGGATGTAGGCTCTGCAATGACCGCACGTAGCGGATTGCGCAATGTCGCCGATCAGACGAGCGAAAGCGAGAGCCGTAAACATTGGCGCAGCTGTGACTAGAACCTATGCGCGCGCGAAGCGCTCGCGTGGTTCTAGTAAACGTCTAAGACGAATGCGCGCGGCGCTAAGGCGAGAACCACCTGTTGGAAATCAACCGGCCCCCATCCGTGAAACTGTTGCAAAGTTTTCAGACGATTGCGCGCTGCGCAAAGGCAAGACCCACATCGGCAGTGCGGCTAGAGCCACATTTTGAAAACGCCCAGCCCTCCATCCGTGAAGCTCCTTCGCAAAGCTTGACAACGAATGTGTGTGGCGCCAGGGCGTGCGACACATTTCGAAGTGGAGCCGCCCTCCATCCGCGAATGTGTTGTGCTACCACGAATTAACACGAAAGTGCGCGGCACTGAGACGAGACCCGCGTTATAAAACCATCCGCCCTCCCCACGTGAAGCTCTTGCAAAGGTTTAACACCAATGCGCGCGGCGCCCAGGCGAGTGCCACGTACTGAAGACAACCCGCCTCCATTCGTGGAACTCCTTGCGCACTTTTAAGACGAATGTGCACGGCGCTTCAGCGATCACCGCATTTTGAAAACCACCCGCCCTTCATGAGTGGCACTACTGCACACGTTTGAGACGAATGCTCGTGGCGCAGCCCTCCAGCTGTGGAGAAGGTTTAAGCTTCTGAATCATAAGTGGTGCGGGGATGTCAGGCGAACCGCCCAGCCCGCCGTACCGACATGCCCCAGGATGCGTCTGGAGGAATGATGTACAAAGAAAGGGAGTGGAGGAGGAGCAGGAGGACAAGCAGGATGGAGAGCAGACTCACGAAGAAGAGCTTTGTTCAAACACAGTGCTGGTTGATCGCAACAAAGCTTTTGCGCCAGTTCGTCACCACAAATTGATCGTTGCTGCCCAGAAGACGTGTTTCCTCATGCGCCTCCTGTTTCTGCTCGTGAGTTTTGTACAGGCAGCCGCGAGTCCTAGACATGGGCATTCAGACGTCGCCCTCTATCTGGTCAGGACAGGGCGTGCTTCGAGGTTGTGTTTTCGCGACCGTCATGCTGCAATTCCTCCTCCCCACACCTCTGGGCGAGGTTCGAAAAGCTGAGCCCTTGGTCGCCCTTTCGGCAGTGGTGGACGACATAGGAGTGCTGCGTTTTGGGTATGAGGACAAAGTTTGGTCGGCCATCGTGAATGCAGGCACTGCGCTCAAGACCCATATTACTGCATGCGACCTGGCCGTAGCACTCGACAAGACAAGGTTTCTATCCAGCAGCAGTGGCATCCGCGAGAGTTTGGCCAACGAGCAAGCCTGATTTGGAGGCTGGACATTCTATTATGAGATGGATTTGGGGGTGGGTTTCGGATCGGGTCGTCGGGTGGGGAGGGGAACGTTTTCGCTGTTCGCGCCCAACCCGCAAAGTGGCCTTCCAAGTCCATTGCATCCCTATCGCGCGTCCTCAGTATACGGGTTGATTGTAAGCGAGAGAGGCTGAAGGCTGCTGCGGCGCGAGGGCGCAGCATTAAAACACTTGAGACAAAAAGCGATCGCGAGCGTACAATAGTGCGCATTGCCAAAGCCACTGTCGAGATCAGTGTTAGTTACGGCAGTAGTATCACTGGCACGAGCAATCAGGAGCTGCCCAGGCTCAGGCAGTTAGTGGCCAACCAAGGGCCCACAAGTGCCTCATCCCTCACGCTCCGCCCTCCTCCTCCTCCGTCATGGCCCAGGACTCCTGGGAAGAGGGTCGACCCAATATCTAAGGCCTCCGCCGAGCCGCTGTGTGCCATGGTCGCTGCGTGGCAGCAAACATGGGATCCCAAGCATGTGATATCTAAGGGCATCACCGCTGCTCAGAGTAAGGCGTCTGGCAAGAGCACCCATAGGGGCTGTATTTTTCTCCGCCGGCGTGGCAACGCTGGGTTGAGAATGGAGTCGCTTTCGAAGGCGTCACGAAGTGTGGGATCACCTGAAATGTTCCGTGTGTTGTCCTGCTGTTGCCCCGTGGGCTGTCACGAGATGGAGACATGTGTGGTGATAGTATGGCTCTGTCTAAATTGTAAAGGGCTCATCGTGAGCGGTTCCATGGTTTGTCCCGTGGTTGTCCCGTGGGGTGGCTCATTGGTTGCCCCGTTCATTCGCCGCGATTGTCTCGCGGGTGTCCCGTGATTGTCTCGCGGATGTTGGCGGGTAACCCCGCAGGGATGCAAACCAAAATGCACACGCAAGGCAGGCGTAGCGCCCCGCACATGGACACACACACATATCTATACATACACCTGGACATGCGACTACACACGTTGCTTTCGCAATCGCGGATAAGAGTGATGGGGGCGGCGGAGCCGTCGGTTGTCTGCGAGGCTCTGAGAACACCCCGCCGCAGGTGCCGATTGTTTTTTCGCATTACACAACGGGCTCGCCGCACGCGCCGATAATTCGTCAAAGCGACGTGGGTGTGTCGCGGGTGGGTCGCTGGTGGGTGGGTCGCGGGGGGTCGCGGGGGAGGGCGACGACAACAACGGCATGAACAATAAACAGCCATAGGGGCAAGATGAATTCTAGCCACGGGATCCCATTCCACCTGCGCGCTTAGGGATGATGTAAGAGCGTTCGGCCCTTCACTCTGACATCTATAACTGTATACACACATACATACACATACACACGCATACAGACATACACACCTCTAGATGTATCTATGTATGTCTATCGATAAGGTCTTCGCCCCCTGCCGCCGGCCCCCTCTCTCGAATAATGGGCAATGCAAAAGCGAAGTCATGAGGCCTTGGCGCCGCCTTGAAGCAGCGTCGGGACTTCACGCGAAGACGAGTAATCGGCAAGACAAATTGACAAGTTGACGATCTTGTTGACTTCGGGGTCGCAAGTATAGCGTAACTTACGCAGATTTGCGGCTTCGGAGACGCGAATATCGCGTGATGTACGCAGGTGTATGGCTTCGGAGACGCGAATATAGCGTAATGTGCAAGGGTGTATTGCTTCGGGGACGCGGATATTAAGTAATTGCCAATGGCTCATTGCATCGGGAACCCAACTATTGCATAATTTCCAAATGTTTATGGCTGCGGAGACGCGAGTGTAGCGAACACAATGGTTTATGGCTTCGGCGACGCGGTGGGTGATTTCCAAGCGTTTGTGGCCTCGGAGACGCAACAATTTTGTAATTTACGAGGGTTTATAGCTTCGGGGACACGAACACGGCGTATTTTGCAAAGGTTTATGGCTTCGGAGACGCGAATGTTGAGTAATTCACAAAAAGGTGTATGGCCTCGGGGACGCGAGCCTTGCGTAATTTACGACGGTGTATGGCCTTGCTGGCGCGAGTTTCACGTATTTGTACGTGTCCCCCCTAGAAATTGTGAGATTCCTGGGAGGTGCTAGCCAGGGTGCTTTTCGGCTCTCCCCCTCGCGCGGTCTACACCAAGAAGCAGTAATACAATAAGAAGCAGAACTATCACGTTGGAAACTGGAACCTGCAACTGGCGCAGGGAGCAGCAAACCTTTGCCCCCTGGTTGCCCCACAAGGGGGCCGGCAGAGTTATATATATATATATATATATACATATATATATATATATAACAGGTTTGTATATATAGATACATGTATATTTATATACAGGTGTACCGATGTATGTGCAGTTGTTTACGCTCATATACATACACAGATGCACGTCGTAGACTACCGTTCGGGTTGTAAACAAGAGTGTTTTCACGGGCGTTGTGCGGGGGGGTCAGACATTTTGCAAATCGGGGGGCAGTGGAGGGGGCAAACAGAGCCAGCCCCTCCCCCCCCGCCAGGGAAGTGCGGGGGAGTCATGACCGAATGGCGGCCCCCGCCCCCTGAACTTGCCGCCCCATGGGAAGGGGAAGGGGGGTACGAACTCTGCGGCGCGCTGGCAAACGACGACAGCGACAACGAACAATGACGACGACGAGGACAGCGACGACGGTGACGGCAGATTTCGACAACGACGGGCGTGGCGACAACGACTATGCTGACGACGCCGTCGCCGACGACGACGATGATAAAGAGACGCTGACACTGACGTCGACGATGGCGACGTCAGTGAGCGAGGGTTGCATTCAATCTCCCGCCCACCTGTCCGAGTTCATGTCGCGCCCGCCAGGCCCGACATGTGAGCGATGCAAGAGAACGGAGTCGATGTAACGCGCCGCGCTGTCGGCTCGCGTAAGCTGCCGCGTAAGGTCTCTACGCCATCTCGCGTAAGACCAGTTTTTGATCGTCGCTCATGTGCGTTCGGGTCCCTCCCACCCATTTGGGCCCCGCCCTCCAGGTTGCTTGATCGCCTGCTCGTTCGCTTTCATGCCCTGCCCGGCCCGCCGGTCGGGGTCTCGCCGCCCGCCCGTGAGGTCCCGCCCGTTGAGCTGGCTGAAAAAAAAACGCCTGCCCGGAACGCCCCGCCCGCCCGACCCGCTCGTCAGGGCCCCGCCCGCCCGACCCGCCCATGCAGGCCGTGGTCTTTGCCGCCACGCCTGAGCTGCCTCGATGCACCCGTTTTGATACGCAATTCGCACCGTGCTCAAAAAGTCCGTGTCAATATGGTGCGTGTTGTCTCAACATATTGGCCCGCGTTTCGGCGAGTGCACCGCGTCATAACTACGTTTTCAGTCTACGCGATGAGCTCCGTATGAATACGCTACGTGTTGCGTGTTGCGTATCGGGGCAGCTAAGCGCCACGCGCTCCGACCCCACGGCGAAGATGTCCTAGACCGCCGACGTCACGTTCTGTGTCGCGACGTCACGGGCCTTTGTCGGCGCCATCCCCAGGCCACGGTGATGATAATGACCCAGACCGCCGACGTCACGTTTTCGTGCCACGACGCCACGGGCTCTTCTCGGCGCCATGCCCGGGCTGCGGCGACGATGACCCCGACTGCCGTCGTCGCGTTATGTGCCGCGACGCCACGGGCCGTTGTCGGCGCCATCCCCGGGCCACGGTAACGATGACCCAGACCGCCGACGTCACGTCTCGTATCACGACGCCACGGGCCTTTGTCGGCGTCGTCCCCGGGCCACGGCGACGATCCCTAAGATCCGACGTCTCGACAACATTGAGACATCCTGAAAAATCACGACTGGAGTCCCAGGCCCCATTTTTCTGCGCCATTTTTCGAGCCGGATCCGCCTGTGAGGGTCCTGGGGCCCGAATTTGGGCGATCTCGGAAAAATTGAGTCGCCAGGATCTCACGGATGGCCCAGACCGCCGACGTCACGTTTTGTGCCACGACGCCGCGGGTCGGCTTCTCGTTGCTGGCCCGCGGGGGCCCGAAGACGGCCCTCGGGCGGTGAGCTCGCGAACACGCTGCCCGTCGACGAATGCCGTTCCGCAGTGCACGGGGGGCCTGGGCCCCTCCCCCATCCACGTCGACCCCCGGGCCGGTCCTCGGGCGCATCCCGACACGGCCCGGCAGGGACTTCGAGGCGGGGCTAACCAGTGCGACGACAGACCCCCCAGCACAGATAGATCCGAGGGCGTGATCTCTTCAAGACGGGGTCCCCGGAAGTCTCGACCCATTCCTTGGGAATTGTGCTTCATCCTGAGTCGTTTTTTTGACGGTCCTGGTGCCCGGCGAGGGCCCCTACAGAGGCCGAAAACTGCGAAAGACCCCCGCCTTGATTTTTTGTCAACGCGTTGGACCTCTGGGAGCAGGTCCGACAGCATGCTAGCAAAACACGGCGGACGACGGCGCCGGCCACGGCGACGGCCGCGGTGACGGCGGCCTGCCGGGCAGCGCGCGGCCCGAGGCACGACGTGGGACGGGACCCGCGCGATCAGGATCGACCTCGGGCAGCCCCCCTGGATGGCGGCGGACGGAGGCCGTCGGCAGGGGGGGGCTCCTCCTCCTCCTCCTCCTCCTCCTCCTCCTCCTCCTCCTCCTCCTCCTCCTCCTCCTCCTCGTCCTGCTCCTCCTCCTCCTCCTCGTCCTCCTCCTCCTCCTTCTCGATCCTCGCTCCTCCATCCTCGATCATCGCTCCTCCATCCTCGATCCTCGATCCTCCTCTTCTTCCTCCTCCTCCTTCTCATCCTCCTCTTCACCCTACGTTTCCTCCCCCTCCCTCTTCTCCCCCTCCCAGGGGGGCGGATCCGCTGGGAGTTCAGGAGCGAAGCCAACACGTACGACGCACCTGGATTCACAGGGGCAGCCGAACTAGAGAGGGACCGCGCGGCGCGAGCGCTCCCGGCAGGGGGGCGGCCTCTCGCGGACAGGGGGGCGGGGGGCGTGTTCGCGTGTGCGCGGCCGGCCGCGCCCGTGCGCCTCGGTGCTCCCTGGGGGTTGGCCCCCGGCGGCGAGCGGCAGAGGCGGTGTCGCGAGGGGTGCGGCGGCTCTCTTGGAGGGCGGGGGCCCTCTCAGAGAGGGGAGCGCTCGAGAAGACCCCTTTGAGACAATCGAGGAGGATCGAGGATGCCGGAGAAGGATCGAGGGGGAGGAGGAGGAGGAGGAGGAGGAGGAGGAGGAGGAGGAGGAGGAGGAGGATCGAGGAGGATCGAGGAGGATCGAGGAGGATCGAGGAGGAGGAGGATCGAGGAGGATCGAGGAGGAGGAGGAGGAGGAGGAGGAGGAGGAGGAGGAGGAGGAGGAGGGGGACCGAGGATGTTCGAGTCGCAACGCCGATGCATGGGTGATGCGACTCGACGTGGAGCCAGATTTTTTCCACGCCGACGTCGCGGATGCATCGCCGACGACGCCGATGCACCCGCAATGCACTGGAGATGCAGTGCGATCTTCCGACCCCATCAATTCGGGCCCCCTTTGGGAGGCTTCCAAGAATTTGGGTTCACAGGCGCAATGCAGGTAGGTCGACAATACGTAGCTGATGCTCTAACATCGGATTCAGGCTCAAGCCGCTAAGCCTGTTGGCACAAATACAGGCTGCAATCGGGGACCAGTTGACATCGAATTAAGTGTTTGTCTGGCATAACCTTGTTCATAGGACAGCTGACGGGTATTCATCCCACAGCCCATACTGGGACAGGTAATTTCAGCATGTCTCCATCCCAAGCTCAACACTTCTGGCAGCGTAGAGCATAACAGAAGCGCCTGGTTCCCCATAGTCCATCAGCACAGAGGGTGGAAAGTGCAATGTTTAATCGCTTCGCTCATTCCGCCGACCCATATTGTCGCATTAGCGGACGATGTGGAGAAGGAAGGAGGAGTCATGTCAATGGTTGTTTGGAAATTTTGTAGAGGAAATTGGGTCGTTGACAAGACGGGTCTCTGGGAGACGTCGTGGGGTTTCTTGGAAGTCCTTTTGGGAGCCTCTTGGGAGTTTCCTGGGCTACCATTTTGGGGTTTCTGGGAGTTTCTTGGGGCTCTGCTGACGGTCTCGTGAGGGATCTCGCGGGAAAGGGCTGGACATGGCAGCTCGGAGTACCGCTCTTGGGTTTTCTTTCTGAGCCTCCGGAGCCGTCTTGAGGAGCTTTTTGGGCTGTCTCTCATCGTTCTGGGAGTATGTTGGACCGTGTTGGGGCGATTTTGAGGACCTCCTGGGCAGTTCTAATCGCTGTGAAACCTCAAAGTCGCTTATGCGAAACAATTTACGTTTGCCGCAGGATATGGGAGGATTTGTGCATCTTGGGGCCCTCTTGGAGAGCCTCTTGAGGCTCTCTCGGTTTCTTGACGGCCTCTAGGGTTGTCTGGAGGCCATCTTGGGCGTCATGGAACGAACTTTCGGCGACTCGGGGCCTCTTAGACCGTCTAGGGGGCGTCTGGGGCACTCTTGGGGACCTTGGGAGGGCACTGCCGGGAGTTTGCTGGGAGTCTCCCTGGTTTCGGCCGGGGTACTTTTCATTCCGGGATTCCCAGGGGCCGCCACGCGCGCGCGAATTAGAATTTGTAAACGTGTAGCCAGAAATCTTGGCACGCCCTTGGCCTGTTGGGCTGGCGAATTATCGCATGGTCCCGCCCACGTTTTCAAGGGGGGAGAGGAGTCGGCAGCCCATTGTTTATGCTCGAATTCTCGGATCTCAGAACGAACAAGAGTTTGACGCCGTTTTTTCTTCCCTGACCTGGCGGCCAGTTCAAGCGTGCGGCCGCCACGAGGCCTGCTGCTCGCAGATCGAGACGGCAGTGTCAAGAGAGCGCGAAAGCGTGGAAGCGCGAGGACTTCGCGCGAGCGCGCTACCCAGTTACAGGGAGAGGGCCATCCAATGCCTTCAAGGCCGTCAGCGCAAGGACGTCCGACCGATTGCGCGTGGCCCCCTCCCCCATTCCTGCCGCGTTCTGCGGTCTCGTCCACGGGCCGATTGCAGGATCGGGGTCGCCGCCGCGTCTGGCGGGCTGCGTGATGGATGCGCGCGGTCGACGACTGTGTCAGGTCGTCCCCTCATCAGACGCGGCCCTCCGAAGCGGCCCTTTAGGCCGCGCCGGTTGCAAGTGCGCACATGTTGCTGCGGCGCTAGGCGTGGAGACCACACGCACAGTCGACCCTGCTCTGCGGCGCTGGGTCCGCGCCCAGAGCGGGAGAGAGACGGGCTCACGGGGGAGAGGGCGCAGCGCCAAAGGTCGCAGCCTGAGAGGCAGCCGCTCCACTGCGAGAGGGTGGTGCCGAGCCTCGGCCCGTGCGAAGTTCTCGAGTGCAACTCGGGCAGGCAGCCAGACGTGCATGTGGCTGCCGAGTTCGGCCCAATTGTGTTGAAACAAGGTGTTTAGTTAGCGCAAGAGCAATGATTCAATTATCTGAGGATCCTCTTTGCTGTTAGCAAGGCTCGCAGACGACACAACTTGAGCAGAATGCCTTTGAGCGCAGCCTGGCCCTGCTTGAACGCAGTGAAGTGTCTTGCTGGGCTGGGGGTACGTGAGACGTGCAGACCTGTAATCCTTACTGTCCTCTGCTCTTTCCTCCTCGCTCTTGTTTGTGTCCTTCCGGGAAGGCAGCACTGGACTCCATTCGCCCTAGGCAGTGCATCGCGTGACGCTGGTGAAGGCTGTTGCCACGGTCACCTCTTTGATGGCTTCCAGGATTGACGTGCTGGGGGCGCCACATGTATCCCCTCTTTTCGGGGGGCGCTTGCTCACTCCATTCCTCCTCCTCCTCCACTCCTCGGCCCATCTTCGTTCGAGGCAAAAAGCCGCCTGCCCAACAGCGGCCGCTGTCGTTTTGAGACAATATTTGTAGCTGGGCGTCGTAACATTTTTTCCGTACCCATGTCGGGCATCCAGAAGATTGTTGTTTTGTTAGACGCACGTGCTTAAACGCAACACGTGCCATCTTCAAGACGTCCGTGGTGACACGCTGCGTGTTGGTTCGGCACGTGTTGGCCAGCGTTTTGGAGTATCGCGCCAGACGCCAGTGTTTCCAGTCTACGCGTTGAGCTTGGTGTCAATATGCTATGGGTTGCATGTTGCGTAGCATCCGTCATAAATACATACACATATACATATATATATATATATATATATGCACACTGACCCTCAATGGATTCCTCCTGGGCCTAATGGGGAGGGTGGTGGTGTATAAATCACCGCTGGGGGCAGCGACTTTATACACCGCCGCCCTCCCTGAAGGTACATGCAAAGATCGTCCGAGGGCGTCTGGCTAAGTATTTTCGCGGCGAATTGCTGGGCAGCTACGTTGCCCAGGGTCACTCTCCCCCAATCCCTGAGTTTCGCCCGAAACGTTTGGCCGCTCAGATAAAAGGGAAACCTTGGGATACAACCCAAGGGGGCTATTCGCACGCACCCCCATCGTAGATCCCGGGGTTAGGCCCCAAATTCCTGGTGCATTCGAAAACCCCACGAAGCTTATCATCTTGCGTGTGGCCGACGCCGCGCCACCGAATTTGGCTTTTGGGTCATACCTGGGGTCTCTGGCAGACTATCTGGGCCCCCCCGGAACGCTCTCGGCGGGGCGCAGCCGCTGGAACGCACCCCGAGGGTTGGAAAACCGCCGAAAACGCCCGAGAGCCTCGAACCCGACACTCTCTTGCGTGTCGCCGAGCCCCCGCGCCAACCGCAGGCGTGGAGCTCAAGGTCGTGCTCCGGGACCGCCAGAAGTGCGCCGGCGTCGCCCCCGTGCGGGTGAGGCCCGCCGCCCTCAGAGCAGAGGCCCCCGCTCGGCCGCAATCGGGGCCAGACCCTGCCGCCGATCTCTGGCCGATCCCGTCGATCCAGCGGGCCAGGGTGGTCCCTCCGCCTCCGCCTCCTCCCTGCCTCCTCCTCCGCCTCCTCCTCCTCCTCCTGCTCCTCCTCCTCCTCCTCCTCCTGGTCTATCTCAGCGGCGAGCGAGGGCGGGAAGGTGAGAAGAATCGGCGGTTCGAGGTTTTCGGTCTTTTTCTGGCGGTTTCGTGGGTTCTCTGCGGCTTTCCACCCTCGGGATTCGTTCCAGCTGCTGCGCCTCGCCGAGACCGTTAAGGGTGCCCGGATCGTCCCGAACGACCGCCGCAGACCCGAGTCACGGCCCCAAAACCAGATTCGGTGGCGCGCCCAGGGGGAAGTGAGAAGTAAAAGGCTTTCCCAGAAGGCGCAGGGGCTTCTCAGAAGCCCGCCGGCCTTCTGAGGGGAGGTTTTCGGTATCTTCGGGGGAGGCGCAGAAAACTTCTGTCAAGAGGCCAGGGTGCTTCCGAGCCTTCTGAGGATGCCTTCTCCTTCTCATTTCCCCCCTCGCTCGCCGCCGTGGGTTTCGAGAATGAGCGAGTGAGCGTTCGTTACGAGGCTGGCCTCGCGAGCTGGGCGGTCGTATTCACATGCGTGGCTTGACGCGTTAATTGCGCCTTCTATGGGCTGAGGCGGCGATTGCGCGTCATTTGCGCGTTAATCGGCTGGTCGGAGTCCCGGATCAGCGGGGCGCCCCGTGCCTCCGAACGACCTGACATACACCAAGACCGAGGGGGCCATAGGCAAACTGGCCACGTGGGTTCATACGGGGCGGGCGGCTGGGGATCGGCGCGCTTCCGGATCCAGACGCTTTCTGGAGCGCTCCGGCGTTCACCGGGCTCCGGGGCCATCCGTGGGTTGATCGGGCTTTCGGGCTTTCGGGCTCGGGGTGGTTCGGGCTCGGGGTGGTGGTGGTTAGTGCGTAAAGAAAGCAAGTTGCTGGCAGAGCATTGCGTGCCACGACCACGGCGACGCCGACGACGACGGAGACGAGGCGCGCTCATGATCCGCACCGAAGCACGGATTTGGGAAAGGGACCCCCTGCGAGGTTTGGGACACTGCCCATCGTTGAGCGGCGCTGCGGCCTCCCCCCGCGCTCGGCCCCCCGTCCCAGGGGAAGCAATAGCCAGACATGCCCATTGGCTCGGGATAAGACGTAGCGGTCCCCGGGATTGGAGGGTCGGGGGCTCGGGGCGCCCAGCGGCGCCGACCAGCAAGAGCGAGCCGCCGGAGGTCTTGTGCGGCTGGATCGGGCCGGCCAGGGTCAGGGTCAGGAGCAGGGCATGGACCAGATGTCGCCATGGAGCAATCCTTGACCTTCAACGTATTGAGCAAAAATAAAGACGGATGTTTTTCATTTTTTGTTCTGCGTCTGGGGGCCCTCACCTGGCCCCGGTACCGTCAACAACATTGCCCAGGACGAGCACCCGGTCTTCAGGATGTGGTCCACAGCTACAGGGACTTCGTATCGAAAAGCTCCAGACATAGGAGGTCTGGGAACCGGTCTTGGAGGAAACGGGTCCTCAGGTCGTCCACAGTTTTTGGGGCTCGCAGGGCCCTCCGCAGGCTCTCCGGGACTGTCAGAAGACGACGCAGGATGAAGAATCGGTCCCAGGGGATGGCGCTAGGTGTCAGGACCTTAGTTGCTCTGATACGCCCGTTGAGAAACGCAACACGCACCGTGTTCAAAACGTCCGTGTCAACACGCTGCGTGTTGGCTCAACGTGTTGGCCCACGTTTTGGCGAATGTTTCGTACCAAACATACGTTTTCAGTCCACGTGTTGAGCTCCGTGTCAACACGCTACGGGCTGCGTGTGGCGCATCGGGGCGGCCAAGTCCAGGACCCGTTTCCCTGAGCCTGTCTGCTTCACGCCAAGGCTTGGGCAGATGGGGCGCCACCGAGGCCAGAGCTCATCACGCCGGCCGCGCAGCAGGCCTACAGGCCGCCCGTCGGGGCGGGGCATCCCGGTGTGCACAGACGGCAGCGCAGCCCTTGCTCGTGCTTGGGCGTCGCGTAACGGGGGCGATAAGTGAGCGACGCACCAAAGCGGGTTCGACTGCGCCGACATTGGCGCGTAAACTACCCACACAAGATCGCGCTTAAGCGCCCTCGCTTCCAGCGTGGCGTGCCGCGCTGGCGGCCCGCGCAAGCCACCGCGTATGGTCGCTATGTCATCTCGCGTAAGAGCGGTTTGGGATTGTCGCCCAGATGGGGGGGCAGCGAGGGCTGCATAAAAGGAGCCCCTTGGGGCCTCTGAAGGGGCCCTTGCTTGAGGCCCCACGAGGGGGCCTTCAGGGCCCGAGAAGGGCACCTCTCTCCCCTCCCCGCTCATCGCCCCCGCCCCCCCCGCTCTGTAGCGTTGCCCGAGAGCCAGCTTTCCAGCCCGAGTGGTTCCTCACTGTCCCTGGGCCCGGCGAGGGAGGCGGGAAACAGCCACAAGCACAACTTTGGCGTGCAGTTGTCTGCAATGCCTGGGAGGCCTGGGCAGGAGGAGCGACGACGACGACGACGACGACGAGGAGCGACGACGACGACGACGAGGAGCGACGTCGACGACGACGACGACGACGACGACGACGACGACGACGAGGACGGGGACGAGTACGTGGACGAGGACGAGGACGACGACGAGGACGACGACGACGCCGGCGCGCCTCGGTCAGGCGGCTCGCCGCCGCAGTGGAGGGAAGGAAGGCGGCCGAGCTGAAGGAGGCCATCGCGCAGGCGCCCCGGCCGCCGCCATCGAGCTGTGTTCCCCGCCGCCAGCGCCGTGGCGCCGCCGCGTCCTGCCGTCAGCTGGGCGACCTGCGTACCCAGAGATACCTTCGAGTCATGAAAAGATCATGACGGGAGGGGTTTCGCTATCTTCGGCCTCTGGAGACCCTTGCCGGGCCTCGGGGCCGTCAACAAACGATTCAGGATACAGGGCTGGTCCCGGGGAATGGGACGTCTGGGGTTCTGGCGGGCGAGCGGGGACCGGCGAACGGGGACTGGCGAATGGGGAGCGGCGAACGAGAACAGGCGAACGGGGACTGGCGAACGCGGACACCAGCGAACGGGGACCCCGCGAACAGTGACCCGGCGAACAGGGACTCAGGCGAACGGGGACCAGCGAGCGGGAGCCGGCGAACAGGGACTCCGGCGAGCAGGTTCTGCATCGTCGACGTTGTGAAAGATCATGGCGTCGGCGGTCTGGGTATGGCGCGGGCGGCGGCTCCCTGTCGGTCCATCTCCCTGGTGTGCGGGCGTCCATCCCTGGTGCGGGGACGCTGTCCCCAGACATGCGATGCCTTGGTTTGGGGCCCCCCTGAAGTCCCAACCCTTTGCCTGGGGCCCGGTTTTTTTCATCCTGAGTCGCCTTTTTCACCAGATTCTAAGTACGGGGTTGTTGTTATTGCTGGGACGCCTCCGCCTCCTCACTCCCGCGTCCTCCCTCCCTTGCATCACATTAGGGTCACTCAGATTGAGACTCAACCACGCCCAGATCACTCACACTCAGCACTCATATTCACTCAGACCCAGCTAAACCATACTAGTCTGTAGCAGGCGTGGCACTTGGGGACCCCAATAGGTGGTCGCCAGGGACTATGACACTCGCCCGTTCGCGCACAGATTGTGGGGATGTCTCAAACGTTTGCTTGTTGCTGCCACCCGGACTCCTTCTTTCTGAGACCCCCATCATCACCGCGACAATGCAGGCGTGGCACGTGGGCCCCCCAATGGGGTGTCGCCAGGAGATATGATACTCACCCGCTCGCGCCCAGATTGTGTAGATTTCCCCAGCGGTGCGCCTATTCTTGCCACTCTGACTTTTCTCTTTTGAGGGCGCAATGGTCGCCGCCAGGGGATGTTACATTCGCCCGTTCGCGGTCAGATAGTGAGAATGTTTCAAGCGGTTTGCATTTGCTTGCCACCCGCGCACTCCTTCCTTGCGAGAGCCCCTTGATTACCGCGTCAGTAGTAGGGCGGCCCTGCCAAATCAAGAGTATCACTGTGTCCTGTGCTTAGTGCCTCATGCCTCCACATTATGATGGCAATGCGGCCCTCAGAAGGGTCTTGTGTCCTCTCTTGTGTCCTCGCCAATCTAACTCGATTGTGGCAGGCGTGGCACTTGGGCACCCCCAAGGAGGAGCCGCTAGGGGGTTGCTACACTCGCCCGTTCGCGGTCAGACTGTTGGAGCGTCTCAGGCGATTTGCTCGTCTCGTGGCCGGGACTCTGTTTCTTTCAGGGCAGGTGGCGAGAAGTTCTCAAGCGAGGTGCTTGTTTTAGCACCCCAAGGGGGAGCTGCCATGGGGTGTAACACTCGCCTCTTCGCGGCCAGATTGTGAGGATGTCTCAGGTGGTTTGCTCGCGCCAGGAACCGAGACATGCACATCTGGGGATCCTCGCGTCGAACGGTCGACGGTCCCGAGGCCCAGCGAGGGCTCCCGTCACGGGAGGGGCCGCGCACTCGGCGCCCCGCTCGCGAGCCGCTCGGGCCGAGCCGTCGCAGCGGTCGTCGTCGTTGTCGTCGTCGTCGTCGTCGTCGTCGTCGTCGTCGTCGTGACGCGAGCACGTCTGGGCCCCATCCCGTCCGAGCGTACCCCGCGCGGCGGTCGCGCACGAGTCTGCGGCGCGTCGGGTCGCCTCGCGCGCCCGCCCCTGGCGCGGGCGGCGGAGCGCTGGGGTGCCCGCTGGGGGAGGCCTTCGAGCGCGAGGCCTTCGAGCGTTCGCGTCCCCTGTTAATCAGCGCATTGAAAAAAAACATCGAGGCTGAGAGTTTTTATTCCGCGAGTGTCGGCCTCCAGGGGCCCTCGCCTTGCCTCGGGACTGTCAAACAACGACGCAGGATAAGAAACCCGTCCTGGGGAATGGGTCGAGACTTCTGGGGACCCCGTATTGAAAAATCACGAGATAGGATCTCTGGGTCGCCTTCGCCCTCGGCCCGCGCATCACGCATGGCGCATCCTCGTTCTCCCCCTCGCCTCAGCGGAGGAAAAGGTAGCGACACCGCTACCCTTCGCCCGTTTTCCCCTTTTGGGGCTTCCTGGGGGGCCCTCGTCGCCACCGCTGGATTCGTCTTGAAAACCAGGTCAGGACGCACCCCAGGAGAGGTCCCGGGAGTAGCGGTATAGGTACTTTTTGATTTCTCCACCTTCGACCCGCGCATCAGGCATGGCGCATCCGCGTTCTCTCCTCGCCCTCAGCATTGTCGGAGTCGTCGTGCTCCTCGCGGTCGGTGGCTTTTGCTCAGCGTGTCGCTGCGCCGATTTTGGCCCACCACGCCTCGGCGCGACATGCTAGCCACGTCCGAGTGCCCGAGCGTCTTCGTCCCGAGCTTTTCCGCGCCCCATGCCACGCGGAGCGGAGCGACACGTCATCCGCTCGCAAGGTATAGCTTGTCTCCGAGGACGGCGCCGCGACACGCTAAGCACAAATGTTTCACCTCAGCCTTTTTCAGATTTACGCGGCCCGCAAGCGCGCCAAGCTGGATCCCCAGGTCTGCCAGCAGTAGGACTAATGAGGACTTGCAGAGGCATGCGTACATGGTTCAGCGAACACGTCAGCGCCTGTGTAGAATCCCGTGCGGATGCGGACGTGTACAACTGGCAGCGTCCGACTTACCCAAGCGAGCCCGACAAATCTTTAGAGCTTGCCTTCGCGTGTTGCTAGAAGTGCCCCTGGCCCAAGGTGCGCCAAGGATTTCCAAAGAGGACACCAGAGATTCCAGAGCACGCCTCGCGAGGCCCAGAGGGCCCCAGGGGGCTGCAGCATGGAGCGACAAGCTGGGGGCACCTTGGGCCCGGGGCACCTTTCCCAAACCCCAGACTCGCCCCAGACTCCTCCGAGCGCACGCCCATCGGCCGGGGGAGTGGATCGAGATCCGCAGGAGCTGCTTCGTAGCAGGCTCGACGTAAGAGGCTCTCGGAGGGGGGGGGGGCAGAGGTTGCGGGACTGCCGCGGGTCGGCCCCTTGGCATGAGCCTTCCTCCACAGCCAGCATGGGCCTGATGCTTCAGTGCAGCCCCCCCATCACTTGGGCCCCGTCTCTCAGGAGCGAAAGAAGGACGTACACGTATATGAGTCCAGTTTGGTTGCGAATGTACGCATTGCGCGAATATTCGTAATATCACGTCCTTCGTGGGCCCCCAAGTTTCAATAGTTGCAGAACTGCTCCCAGTGCCTTGCTAATCCCGAGGTGCTGCTTCCTCCTCCCTCCTACCACCCTGCCCTCGTCCACTTGCGCAGACATCCAACAAGGTTCGGACAACCTTTCGGAATTTCCGACCCGTCCTCCGGAACACATGCGCAACAAAATACACGAATCATGTTGAGCACCTCCTCCCCTCCCTCCCTCCCTCAGTCCCCCTCCTCTCCTTGATTTGCGGCTGCCGCCGCTCGTTGCGTTCGTTCGTTTGCCGTCGTCGCGTCGTCGTCCTCACCCTCGTCATTCGTCTTCGCCGTCATCGTCGGTTGCTGGCTTTTTCCTTTTCTGCCCGGACCTCGTGCCCCTACGCGGACGCGCGCGGGGTTAACTTAGAATCCTCGAACCCTGGTGGCGAGGAGGAGGAGGCGGGGAGAGGATCGTAGAACGTACCAAGAGGAGGAGGAGGAGGAGGAGGAGGAGGAGGAGGAGGAGGAGGAGGAGGAGGGATGAGGAGGAGGAGGAGGAGGAGGAGGAGGAGGAGGAGGAGGAGGAGGAGGGATGAGGAGGAGGAGGAGGAGGGATGAGTTTGGATTGCGACGCTGACACCTGCACTGCAAATGGGATAATCTCGAGTAGAGTAGGGCCGCCGAGGAAGCAAGCCCAGTAGAGGAGCCTCAGCGACGAAGCCGACGGGACGCGCCGCCCCGAAGCGCCGAGGCGAGAGGAGGGAGGAGGTAGGGAGGGAGGGAGGGAGGGAGGGAGGGAGGCAGTATCAAGCAGTGGCGGAGCGTCCTGGCTCGCCTATCGGCCCACCAAAGAATGTTCTAAGAACTTTTTGTGGTCTGCACGAAATGTTCTTCGATCATTTCTGGCTGAGGCTGTCTTGTGTAAACGATGATGTTCTAAGAACATTGGTTTGTTCTTCGATCATTAGTGGGTTCTAAGAACATGTCGTGTTAGGCCTACAGGAAGCCGGGACGGGCGGTCCCTGCTCCACAGGAGGGATGGAGGAGGCAGGAGGGAAGGGCGCGACCCGCAGGGCCAGGCCGCTGGTCTCGCAGACTTTGAGCTCAAGCCTGCCAAGGATTCGGGGAGCCTCTCCCTCCCTCTATTCCCTTCTTGGCTGACGTCGGAGGCTGTCAGAAGGGTTCGTTGCACAAGGTTGGTTTCGCCAGACCCGAGGCCCCCCAGCCCGACTCGAGGCCCCCCAGTTCGACCTGAGGCGCCCCAGCCGTCGAAATCACCCTTCTTGAACTAGACCTTCTTGAAAAAAGTTACAAGTGGTCTCCAACCTTTTACAGGGGGATGCAAGGGGGAGAGCCTAGACCCCCCAGCGTCGCGAGAAAAACACGCCGGGCAGTTGATCCGTCTATTTTGACGCCTGGGAGCCATCTCGGGGCCCCGATAATATCCCCGCAGCGCCAATGAAAGTCCAATGCTAACAAGGGAATGCATCCTCTGTTCTCCTTCATGTTGCGTGCTGTGTCCACCGTGTCATTGCCCCGTGCGCACAACGGCGCACGCCTGCGGGCGGCATCAAATCCGAGATGTTGGAGTGGAAGCTCCTCGACCAGCGCCTGCAGCACGGGGCTCTCAATTCCTCAAACAGTGCTTGTGCTTTGGGGTCCAGGTTTCGCTGGTGGGCGGCCGTGGGCGCCTCGTTCGTGGGCGCTTCGGTGCCCCGTGCGATGGCTGGCTGTGTCGAGGTTTCACGTAGTGGCTGGCCGTCTGCGCCTCGTGGGCGCCCCGTGCGCTGGCTGCGTGTGTCGATGCTCCGCCTGATTGGCGGCCGCGGGTGCCTCGCGCTGCTTGCGCTATAGAGCTTGTGTCACGCAGCTTAGGCGTCTTGTCTGCTTGCACGTTGAGTCTTACACAGGGTGCGCCACACAGCTTCCACCCTGCATTTTGCACCTCGTCGCTTGCACCACACACCGCTTGCTGCTCACGCCACACCTGCGTACACGCCACACATAGACTGCACCAAATTGCTTGCATCGCGCATTCCTAGCAGGCCGCATGGCCTGCTTCACACGCGGTCACCACGTAAGCTTACACACCCGTGGCGGGCCCACGCTGGCAAATGTTCGGCTTATGAATCATCGGCATGCGGTTCGGAGCTTGCGCCCGTCACCGGCACGTCGCCGTCGCCAGCACGTCGCCGTTCAGGGCCCCAAAGGGCGAGATGTGCCCAATAATATTGTGTCATGACGCGGTCCCCAGAAGTCCCGACCCCAGGTCCCGTTTTTCCTCCTGACTCGTTTTGTGATGGTCCCGGGGCCCAGCGAGGGCCCCCCGGAGGCCGGAAATAACCAACAATTTGTTGTTGTGTTTTTTTCACGTCGCGAGCATAGAGTGGAGGGAGGAGGAGTGGAGGCTCAGGAGGGAGGAGCTCGAGCCTCCCTCTCTCGTCTTCCCTCTCTTGACTCTTGCCCCGTCCCCGCCCCGGATCGCACGGCCCCGCAGGGCCCGCACGGGCCGAGTTTTCCTCCCTTCGTCTTCGGCTTGCGGCCTCTCGGCTCCGGCTCCTCGGAGCGGCGCTCGACTCATTCATGCTGCTCGCACGCATTCCGACTGCTGCTCTCAAGGGAGGAGAAACCACCCAGACCCGGACAACTTGGCGTTTACTAAACGGCATTGAGCGTTTACTAAACAGCCCTGCCCTCTTCGATTCCTTCCCTGAGTGCGTTTACTACTCGGCTTCGCTTGTCGGGGTGCTCATTATGGGGGTGGATTTTCTGCCCTTTATGCTCTTCGCACTACACTACAGTGGAAACCCGTGGCAAGAAACACCCCTCTTGCCTCCAGGGTGCCCTGGGTTTCTTGGGTTTCGATGGCTTTGCTCTGGACAGCGTGACGTTCCCACACCACAAATCAATAGACGTCCTGGGGTTTCAGGCTTGGGTCTCTTGCGGAAGATCTCATGTGGTCGAGCTCCTGTTATACAAGGTTAATGCACATCAGGTTTAGCCCGGCACTCAAGCGGCTATCTTTGTGCACGTGCGGCGCACATGTCATGGGTCTGGTGCTGCCACGGAGAAGGAGAGCGTGCCCTCGATTATTGCAAGACTTGAGGTCGAATGCACATATGAAGGGCCTCGCCCCCGCCAGCGCCCCCCCCCGCTCTTGTTTTCGTGTGTGGCCGACAGTGGGCGGCTAGCTGGTGTCTCGGCTGCTCAGTTGGTGGTCTGCCTGGCTGATTCGTCGGCAGGGTGGCTGGCTGAGGATCTGGTTGGCTGAAGGGCTGCTCGGGAAGGGATAACTGTTTTTTTCCCCTTATTTCAGGTGGAGAAGCTTCTCCCCCTGAAGAAATCCTTCTCCCCCTGACATTTTTGGGAAAAAATTGCTCGCTGGTCGGAAGGCTGGTTGGGTGGCTGACGGGCTTGGGGCGCGGAGCCTTCGTCTTTGACAGGCGATCGTGGCCTCGAAGGCGCGGGCCCCTTGCTTTTGTACAAGGGCTGTGGCCTTGAAGTGGCGGATCCATTTTCCCTTACGGCGGATCGTGTACCCGAAGGTGCGGGTGAATTGTTTTTGTCGAGGGATCCTGGTTTGGGCGTGTCGTTTGATTGGTTTCGGGAAGAGGGAAGCCGCGCGCGTGCTTAGGAATCCCACCAGCCCTCTGGGGGTAGGTGGTCTAGGGAGGCTCCTCTTCCAACCCCCTTCTTCCCCTTCGGGGAGGGGCTTATATTGTTCCCTATTGAAATACACCTCCTCCTCCACCCGGCCGGCGGCCAACCAGGAACCACGCTCCCCCCCCCAAACATCTTTGTCAAAGAACACAAATTCATGTTGCCTCCACATGTGGAGCATGCGCGGCCAACCCGATGCGGCTCCCCCCCACCATCCATGCCGAAAGACAACACAAAGCACATTTTGAGGCAAAATCTGGAGTTGCGTGACTGTCGTCCAGGGCACGGCAGGCGTGGCGTATTCTCGACACCATAGGGGGTCCGCACGGGGTGGTCCTTGAGGGCGGCCGCTGTCCGTAACGGTCGTCCAGGGCACGGCAGGCGTGGCGGATTCTCGACACCACAGGGGGTGCGCACGGGGTGGTCCCTGAGCGCGGCCGCTATCCGTGACGGTCGTCCTTGCCCCAGCAGGCGTGGCAGATTCTCGACACCGCCTGGGGTGCGCACGGGGTGGTCCCTGAGCGCGGCCGCTATCCGTGACGGTCGTCCAGGGCACGGCAGGCGTGGCGTTTTCTCGACTCCACAGGGGGTGCGCACGGGGTGGTCCCTGAGCGCGGCCGCTATCCGTGACGGTCGTCCTTGCGGTATCGGCGGGGCAACGGCCACCAACATCATTCTCACATGCTTCACTTCAGCTATCATCACTCCAGCCATCATATAAGTATGTGGGGATCCTCGGTAGCGTAATTGTCGGGGGTGATAGCCCTGCGCGCGGCAGGCAACATGCTCACACTCCCGCCGTCCCTGTCAAACACAATACAAAGTGCTCGTGGGCCTCACGAAACGCCACGCCTGCTGTGCCCTGGAATACCGTCACGGATAGCGGCCGCCCTCAGGGACCACCCCGTGCGCACCTCCTATGGTGTCGAGAAAACGCCGCGCCTGCTGTGCCCTCGACGACCGTCACGCATCGCGGCCGCGCTCAGAGACCACCCCGTGCGCACCCCCTGTGGTGTCGAGAAAAACGCCACGCCTGCTATGCCCTGGACGACCGCCACGCATAGCGGCCGCGCTCAGGGACCACCCCGTGTGCACCCCCTATGGTGTCGGGAAAGTGCCACACCTGCTCCGCCCTGGACGACGTGTTGCGTGTGGGTGAAGGGAAGAAGGACGGAGGCGGGAGGTGGTGAGGGAGACGCGGGTGCGACGCGGGTGGGAAGAAAACCAGAACCCCACGACACATGCGAGGAAAAACAACAATACAACATGCACCTTTCGACTAAATCTGGATAGTGCGCGGCCACCCCGCGATCACTGTCAAGTGGTGTTTGACCGGGACCGCGGGGTGGTGTCGCATGGTCTGCTGTGCGCAGGCCCACCAGAGACAATGATGGGCATTGGTTTTCGACGAGGATGGTGGGGGCCGGCATGTTTCCCGATGTGTGCTGTCACGTGCGCGGGCGTACCTGACACATTCTGCACGGGCCCGGAACGTGGCGCACCTGGCGCGGCTGGAGTGTGCGGAACACTTGGCGCACTCGGAGCACGTGGCGCATCTGGCGCAGCAGGCGTGCTTGGCACGCGTGGCGCACCTCGCCCCAGCGTCACGCACCTGGGGTCGGCTTGGGTTCCCTGTAGCTGTCCATCCAAAGACGACCGCTGAACATGGTCAGGCTCGGGTGTCATTCATGTTTTGGGAGGGCGTGTGTGAGTGAGCTAGACGGCTTGCGGGCGGGTGGGTAGCTCGACCCCTCCCCTTGCCCCCTCCCCTTAATCTGGACGGGGAGGGGGCCGCGAGGCGTTGGAGCGTCCAAGATGGCCCAAGACGGCTCCAAAAGGGCCCCTGAGAGTCCGAGATGAGCTCCAAGATTGCTCAAGATAAGGCACGATGCCTCAAGATGGCTCCCAAGATGCTCCAAGAGGCCCCAATAGCGTTCCAAGACGGCTCCGAGATGCATCCGAGACCTCCGAGGAGGCCCCCTAAGAAGCCAACATCCTTCAAACACCGAAGGACAATCAATGTGTTTTGCTGTCTCGCCTTTTCGCGTCCGATGGCCATCCGAGGCCTCAAGATGGCTCCAAGCTGGGCCAAGCGAGCCCCAGGAGAGGCCCAAGAGAGCCTCAAGACGGCCCCAAGAGCGCCCAAAGAGCGCTCCAAGAGGGGTCGAGCAGGCGACTTTCGGTGCTCCCGAGGGGGGAGAGTAATTGCAGCTCCCTTCTTTTTTGATCGATGTCCTCCAAGATGGTCCCAAGAGCGCCCTGAAGCTCCCAAGAGCGCCCCAAGAGGACCCCAAGAGGCGCCCAGACGGCCCCAAGAGGCCTCCAAGAGGCTCCCAAGAGACCCCATGCGAGGCCGCATGAGTATCCCCGAGGTGCCCAACTCTCCCTCCTCCTCCTTCTCGTTCTCCTGGCCCTCGCCCTACTCCACCTCCTCTTCCTCCTCCTCCTTCTCTTCCTCCTCCTTCTCCTCCGACGACGACGATTCCTCCTCCATCCTCCCCCTCTTGGGTTATAGGACGGCTTCCCCCGACCTTTGTTCTTCTGCTTGCATGATCCCCCACTTCCCTGATCACCTCAACTCCCCTGGGCATCGTTGCTGGATGGGCTGGCGGGGATACATTTTGGATTGCGAGTGGCGCGGAAGCAGCCGCACACCGTCAAAGGGTCGAGCAGCACAGGGCCAGGGCGCACGGCGCAACTATCGCCAGCGAAGCGCAGGAAAGGAGGCCACGATGGTGGCGAAAACTACCAGGCGAGGCGCAGCGGCAACGCGGAAGGGGCGAGGGCGAACGAAGAACAAGAGGAAGAAGGCGAACGAGGGACGAAGGAGACAAGGAAGAGACGGCGGGCGCGCAGGGGATCAGGCTCAGGCGGCAAAGAGGTCGAAGTGCCTTGCCGAAGAGCAGGGACATGAAGTACTGAGGGGGTCGCGAAACCACAGACGCACACCAAGCGTACGTGACATAAAATCCAGCAAGTCGTCTCCAGGGCCACAGAATGAGCAGGATGGTAACGCCCTCCAGGAGCCATCAGGGGAGTAAGCACGCCCCAAGTGCGACGATGAGAAGAAACGGAAGGGTAGCTCAGTGGCGACAGTGACAAATCAGCCCAGCCAAATCACGAAGCGTCAACAATTTAGATTCTCCCCCGCTTGGAACGCAGCGGTCTCGAGCTGGGAGTGGCCCGGCAGGGCCCAGCGCGGCCTAGTAGCATGTCGGGCCCCGAGCCGGACCTGGAATCCAGGGGAGCTCCGAAGGCGCGGACGAGCCCAGAGCGGCGCTGAGAGCGCGGCGTGGAGTGGGCCACGGAGCCTCAAAGGGCCCGGGGATGGGTCGCGGCAGCCTGGAGGGCCAGCGGTCAGCCCAGGCGGGTCGGGGCCAGAGGAGCGCGCGCGCGAGGGACCTTCTCTCCCCGACCCTGCCGCTGCTGGGCCTCGTGCTGCTGCTGCTGCTGCTGCTGCTGCCCCTGTTGGTTATTGTTGTTTTCTTGTTTGTTCCTCCCCGTCCCTCGCCCCAGGGGGCCTTGGGAGCCCTGTGGGGGCCCCCTGGCGAGCTCCCCGAGAGCCCTCTGAGCCGCACGCGGGAGCACCCTCTGTGGCGGGCAGGGGTCTTCGCCTTCTGCGCGAGGTGTCGAGGTCGCTGCTCGGGTCCGAGGCTCCGCTCGCACGGTGGGAAAATTGCACAGTCGAGGTCAGCCGAGCACAAGGAGGCGAAGGAGGAGGCGGAGGAGGAGCAAGAGGAGGAGGAGTGGGAGGGACGCTACGGGTGCGAGCGTGTGCCCTCGAGCCAGTTGTCCAGAGAAACATGCTGCGAGGCCACCACCCGGCTACGAAGGAGGAGAGGATTTGTGATGGTAGGACTCCCGCGGCAGCTTCTGCAGGGCGACGTTGAGGTTGATGTGTTCCTTGATTTGGCGTAATGCGGGCGCCAAGCTGGTGAGGAGTCGCCAAGACGCCGTCACCTTTGCCCAGAAAACAGCTTAGCAGCCCTGTGGTCTTAGAACTGGTGGCCCGAACATGTCGGTTGTCAAGTTGCTGAGCCACTCCGGATAATGCTATGTTGTACGTTGCCGCATTGCAAAAGTGAAAACTGAACCCTGGGCTCCTGAGACCTCATCCACGCAGCCTGGTGCCCCCCACGATGGGCTGCTGGCGGATTAGATTCTACCAGATCTCGCTTCACACGTACGCTCATCATTGCTACTGACATGACTCATGACTTTTTTCCTCGCCCACCTTTGTTGTTCCGTTATTCTTCTCCTCACCTCATGACTCAGATGTTTGTGATTGTCTCGTCCTTCTCTTCTCATGGCCAAGTCTCGCTTCTCCTCCTCCTCGCCCGACCCCCTCTTCCGGCGGGGGGGCGGGCGCAGAGCAGGACGCGCTGTCTTGCATGAACACCAAGAGGTGTGTGAACACGGCGGCCGCTTGCGAGCAGCGCGCGTACGCCATGATGAAGAAGGCCCGGGGCCAGTCGCGGCTGAGCTGCGTTGGCCTCTGGGCCTCCCAGATGAGGTCGGAGTAGGTGGGGTCGGAGGATCGCGTCGCATCGCCGAGGTATCGGCGATGCGGCTCGATGTGTAGCCGGATTTGTTCCACGCTGGCGTCGCCGATGCATCGCCGAGGTCGCCGATACATTGGCAATGCAGTGCAATTCTCCGACCCCATCTACTCGGACCCCATCTAGGAGGCCTCTATGGTCTGCGCCGCTTGTCAACCGCCCTCGTCAGCGTTTCAACTCACTGGTCGTCTGCTCTTTCTCTCTCTCTCTCTCTCCCTCTCTCTCTCTCTTTTTTCTGTCTTGCCACTAAAACTGCCGCCCTGCCCGTTCTGCATCGAGGTGGCTCCAGGATCGCCCTAGCAGCCTAGCATTGGACCAGATCCAGAATGGCTCTACAGTGATTATATTATATTATACCATGGCGCTACCATGGCTTCTAGCCGCCGCCAGATGATTAAAGGAGTTCTAGGATGAGAGCGGAAATTTCGGCGCACATTGCAGTACTGGGTGGGCGTCCCCTTTTCCCGCCGGAGCTGTTTTCTTGATCGTTCCCCCCGCTTGTGTGTTATGCGAGCTTGGCCCTCAAAAACGGTAGATATTCGGGTAAGTTTCG
The DNA here is from genome assembly GCA_963575745.1 of Prorocentrum cordatum. Taxonomy (NCBI): domain Eukaryota; class Dinophyceae; order Prorocentrales; family Prorocentraceae; genus Prorocentrum; species Prorocentrum cordatum. The sequence goes on along the minus strand of CAUYUJ010022570.1, from coordinate 279,997 downwards.
CCGCCCGATGTTTCTTGGGAGTCAGAAGCGATTGATTTGGGATGTTTGCTCTGGTCGCTATTTTGTTGGCAATGTCAGTGATTGAATTTCAGTGTTTCCCCCGCCGCCCGGTTCTGTTCCTACTGGGGGTCCTTACAATGAGCTCGGCTGATGGCCCAGGGGCTAGCCAGGAGAGTTGAGGCCCGCTGTTTATCAATATTGTACCCTCCCGGGTTCCCCTTAATAGCAACAGCCACTGTCACAAGCACTCGGGACACAGCCTTCGTGATTGCACATGTACCATGTCCACCACCTCACCGCTCCATCTGTGCTCCCTCTCGCTCTCTCTGTCCACGTCCTTCCATCTCACGTTGATGTGCATGCCTTCATGCATTTAAGCATACACGTGCGCCCTCATGTGCGAAAGTACTCTGAGTGCCTCAATAGTTTGGGGGTGACAAATCGTCGGGGGGGGGGCCCTCCAGTCCTGGGGGGAGCCCTCTAGGCTGGGAGGGGGTCCTTGTAGACCGGGGGGTGGGCCCTTGTAGTCCGGGGGGGAGCCCTTGTAGTCCCGGAGGGGTCCCTTGTAGGGGGGGATCCTGAATGCGTTGATCTTCATGGGTCGGCGTGCCGCTCGACGACGACGACGACGACGACGACAACGACAGCGACGACGACGACGACGACGACGACGACGACGACGATGACGACCTGATCCTGGCCGCCTGCCATTCGACCTTCTTGGGCGCTGCCAGGCGCGCAACTGTCGCGGAAACTGGCTATTCGTAGCCCTTGTGTTGGGAGGTTGCCTGAAGTCCGGGGGGGGTCCTTGTAGTCTGGCGGGGCGTCCCTGTAGTCCGGGAGGGGGGACCTCGTAGTCGGGGGGGGGTCCCTGTAATTTGGGAGAGGGGCCCTTGTAGTCCGGGGGGCCTTGTAGTCCTTGCTCCTTTGACTTCTGCTGTGCCTAAGAAGACCGCATAGCACTCACTCTGCCTGCCCAGGGACCGTGGAGACAGCAACAGGCATTTACAAGGCGTGTATTCCCACACTCGATTGTATGTGTTTGCCCATCGTTGTAATCTCGGGAACCGCTCAACCACGTGCTGGGCAACTTCCAAGCCGAGGCTGAGACAGGAGAGCACTGCCGCTTCAATCTGGAGACCGCGGGCCTCCGCACTTCCGCACTGTAGTCCAGGGCCCCAGAACTATTGAGGTACTCAGAGTATCCACGTACGCATACGCGAGCGGACGGTATTACGCGTGTGTGTGTGTGTGTGTGGTGTGCGTGTGTTCGTATACACGCATAGGTAGCCACATGCGCGCATGTACTCATATACTCATGCTGGCACGCACGTAAGTACAACCGCGCGTGTGCGCGTAGGCGCATGTGTGTATGAACAGTTGTTACGTGGTTCACCCGTCCTCTACGTATATTCCCTTCCTCGGAGAAGGAGGGATCTCAAAAGAAGGGCCAACTCACTTGCCAGACGCTGGATACACTTTCGCGCAGGTGGAAGCAGAAGGGAAGCTTAGTTCTCGCTGTGCATCTACACGCTCGGTGCGTCGCGTGACAGGCAGGTGCAGTCCCCTGCAACGTCCTGCAGTACGACTTTGGTCGTGCTTGGCCCAGCTGGTACCCAGATCTCTGAGACATTATGTGAGACCGCCCGCTCCAGTCTCGATGTCCCTCTCACCCCAGCCCCTCCCATCCGAAATCCGTTTCCCCCTTGCTCGCCCCGATCCCCGCTCACCTCCCCTTTGCCGCCCGCCCACCCGCCAGGCCCTGGCCTCCAGCCTGGACCCGCGAGCAAGCGCCTCGCCGCTCCAGATCGAGGCGCTGCACAACGCCAAGCGGGTCGGCGAGGAGAGCCGGCCGTGCCCTCCCCCCCCTTCCCCCGGCTGCGCTTGCCGCTGGGCCTGGCGGCCCTCTCGGTGCCGCAGGCGTCGCAGGCTTCGAGGACGTCCAAGGTCACGGTGGGATGTGGCGTGCAAGTCGGGGGCAGCGTCAGGGGGGGGAAGCAGGCTCTGGGTGGGGAGGGGGCGCAACGACCCCGAAACGCCCATGTATCTCCGATAGGGGCCCCGCAGGGTTCCCCACTGCGCCAGTCACCCCCTAACGTTGGCCCTTCAGAGAGGGCTGCGGCTGCGTCACAGGATTTGGTTGACCGCCTGCAGGCAGGCTCCCGCCACGTCCTCTTCCTCCCCATCCTTCTTCTGCTACCTTTCTTCCTTCAGACCCCTCCTCGCCAGCATCCTCCTCATCAGCATCATCCTCCTCTCCCCTTCATCCCCCCTCTCATGCTGCTGCTCATCCACTGTATCCCCCACCACCCCCTCGTTATCCTCGCCCACCCACTTCCCCATCCTCCACCTCCTGTTGCCTCCCCCACCCCGCCTCTCACTTCTCGTCCACCTCAATGTTCTTCTCGTTCCCCCTCGTCCTTTCCGTTTCCCCACTTCCACCATCAACATCCCTCCTCCTCCTCCTCCTCCTCCTCCTCTTCGTCCTCCCTTCTTCCTCCTCTTCCTCTCCCTCCTCCCCATGGTTCTCCTCATCCCTCCAGCTGTTTCTCCCATCTCTCGCTCGCTCTTCCTCATCCTCCTTCTCCTCCTCCGCATTGGTCTTCTCAAGCATCCTCCCTCTTCCTCGGTCCTCTCCCTGTCTCTATTTTGTCTCTCTCTCTCTCTCTCTCTCTCTATATATATATATATATATGTTCACATACAGATATACACATAGACGTATGGTGTACATCTCTCTCTCTCTCTCGCTCTCCGTCTCTCTCTCTCTCTCTCTCTCTCTCTTCCGCTCTCTCTTCTTCTCTCTCTCTCTCTCTTCTGCTCTTGCTGTTCCTCCTCCATGGAGCGCCGCATATTCGCCAGCATGTGACTCGTCAGGGATACCAGCGCTAGAACCGCGGCCACCGTCTCTCTCTCTCTCTCTATCTCTCCCGTCTCTTGGGCTTCGAGCGCATTTACCGCAGCGTGCCCCGCATCGGCGGGCAGTTGCGGACGGTGGCACCGGTCAACGGCGCATTCCCGAAAGACACCCAGCTTTGCCGTCGTGCGAGGCGGAACGGAGAAGGAGTGGAGGAGAGCAGAAGGGGTGACCAGACGGGGCTAGGACCAGGATAAATCCTTTCCAAAGCATTCTGGAACGCTTTCAGAGCGTTTGGGAACGCTCTGAGAAGGCCGCGGCGCCCGAGACATCCTCCAGAGCCGCCGGATTTCAGAGATTCTCGATTTGTCGTGACCAGATGTTATCCTCGTCTTGGCTTCGTCTTACGTCGTGTGAGGGGGGACGGAGAAGGAGTGGAGCAGGGCGGAAGGGGGGGGCGGAGGGAAGGCAACACTGGATTATGACAGGATCTGCGCACGCGACGAGGTCGCCAGCGAGCGTGGCCCCGGGGCACCTTCTTGTCGACGAGGCGAGTGCGAGGGAGAAGGAGGGGGGGGGGGCCGGAGGGAAGGCAACATTGGAGTACGAAAGGATCTGCGCACGCGACGAGGTCGCCTGCGAGCATGGCCACAGGGGCGTCTCTTTTTGTCGACGAGGCGAGGCGCACGCCCGAGAGGCAGGCGCTGCGAGCGGGCGGGGAAGGGGGGAGCGACGGGGACAAGTACACGCTGGTCGTTGAGAGCAGGTGCGTGTTGGATCCTCTGATTCCAGTCCACGTCCGTAAGAATCATGGTTGGATGTTTCCGGGAACTGGGAGGCTTTGGAGGAGGATCTCACGAAGTACAAGATCATGTGAGGGCTGCGGCCCCTGTGCTCCACCCCTCGCGGGTCGGCTTCGGCCAGACACAGCGCGCTTCCGTGGGCGCCTTCCTACCCAGAGATGCAGCGTAATGAAAAAAAGTCAGGCGTTTCTTTGTTCAACTTTCGGCCTCGAGGGGCCCTAGCTGGGCCCCAGGATTGTAAAATAATGACTGATGATGAAAAACCGGTCCTGGGGAACGGGTCGAGATTTCTGGGGACCCGTATTGATGAACAGATCACGACATCGGATCTCTAGGTACTCCAATGATCGAGCGGTTTCACTTGATCTTTCCTCTTAAGTGGGCGGGCGGAAGCCCAATCTCTTTTCACTTCCTTCCTACTCCATGCTTCTACCCACTTCTGCCGACCGACGGGCAATTCTGGAGGAAAGGGGTCTGAGAGTTTCTTCGCCGTTTGCAGGCTCCCAGGGCCTCTTTTCCAGGCAAGCTCAGGATGGGGACGCACCGCTCCAGAGCGTTCCGGATCGCTCTCAGTGAGTTTCGGAGCGCTTTGGAACGGCCGTGGCGCATGATACATCCATCCTTCAGACCCGCCTGCTCGCTGAGATTCCCGATTCATCATCATCATCATCATCATCATCATCATCATCATCATCATCAGCAGCAGCAGCAGCAGCAGCAGCAGCATCGTCATCATCATCGTCACTATCATCTTCATGATCATCATCATCATCATCATCATCATCATCATCATCATCATCATCATCATCATCATCATCACGATCGTCATCGTCATATCAGCGTCATCATCATCATCAGCATCAGCATCAGCGTCAGCATCATCCTCATCATCATCATCATCATCATCATCAGCATCATCATCCGGGCTTGTCCTCACTTTTTGTTCATCTTACCGTCTAGGCCCTGGGTTACGCCAAACAACGATTTGGACTATTTGGTTGTCCTTCAAAAAGATTTGTGGGTACAGGGCCGGCTTTCACTGACCAGGACCCTTGAAGGGAGGAAGGGACAGGGAAATGATGAAAAGGTGTAACTGGAACAGCTCCTCAGCTTCTGCTTGTCGCCTGTGCCTACCGAGGACTGTGATCTTAGGTCAGGTCGTCTGCTTTCCGTGGCCGTCTCGACCCAGGCCCCCTTGTTCCATTGCGGCGCGCGACGACAGGATTTTGCCACAATCGTTGGCCCATAAATCCGTAGGTAGACTGCGCGAAAGCAGCGCTGAAAGCATGGCCCCTTCGGATGCCACGGTGACCTGCCAGTATGGCACGGGCAGGCGCGGCGGAGAACCGGACGAGAAGGGGCGCAGTGCGTTGTGGCAGCCCCGAGGCTTGGCTCTGACCGCGGACGGCTCTTTGTTAGTGGCAGACTATTCGGCGCATTGCGTCTTCCGCTTCGAGGCTTCTGGCGATCTAAAGGGGACGGTCGCGGCGGGCGAGGAGGGCAAAATGTTGCCTACGGTCGATCCGCTGAAGGACATCGACAGGCCAACCCGTGCCCCCGAGGGCGATGGCTACTTGCTGAAGCGACCGGTCGACGTGTGCGCCAACGGCGAGGGGGGCGTCTTCGTGCTCGATGCGGAGAGCTGCTTGGTTCAGCGCTTTGGCGCGACCGGCGGCGCTGCCGATGTCGTGGTGCCGCCTCCTGGGGCGCCTCCGCAGAAGTCGCTGCATACTCCGGAGGCCCACGAAGCGAGCAGCAGCACATACATGAATGACCCATCACCCCCACAGCTGCGTAGAGGAGGAGGAAGGGCGGGAGGAGGAGGAAATGGAGGAGGAAGGGGGTACTTCTAGGGATGATCAGCCGGACCAAGGGATCCCGCAGAAAATGAGACCTACTCCTCCGCCTAAGCAAATGTAAGCTCAAGTATGACACGACGGAGCTTGAACGGCACGACCTGAATGATCTAGACCAGTGTAAGCCGAGCTATGCTACTCCAACTGACGCTGGGCCGTGCCACGCCTAGGTGAGCTTAGCAGAGCTATGCTGCTGCGTTCGTGCCAGTCAAGTAGGGTCCATGAGCATATTAGAGAAGGTTGGATTCAGCGAGCTTGGCCTGAGCACAGCCGTCCTATAATAGGATTCATGATGCGATGGTGCACTCAAATCGATGTGAAGGTGATGCAAAGCAGAGCGTGGAGCAGATCGGGTTCGGAAGCTCGCTGATCCTCGAGTCCGTCCATGGCCCTCCCATTTTAGGTGTTCCTCGTGCACCCATGCGCTTGTTTGGGCGAAAAGGGCTTCGTTCCTAATCTCGCATTCCTTTTGGTAGTAGTTTGAATGTTTCCAGTTCCAGAGCGGAGGTCTGTATTCCAGGGTCTGGTACGGCAACGTGCATGGAGGTACGGTATGCAAAATGCGCCGCGCCGGTGATCATTAAGCATAATTTGAAGGAGTGCGACTTGAGAGTTCATGTCGTCCTGACCCCTGGCGCGCGAGGGAATGGGCCCGCCAACCGCCCCCCCCGGTCCGTTTCAGGGACATCCAGGAAATCTGGTGACGCATTCAAAACAGGCGCCCTCGCCTGGAACATCCTCAAAAAACCGGCCAGCCCCCCGAGCCTCCCCGAGGAGGCTTTCAGAGGTCCCCCTGTTCTATTTCTGGGAGGTCCGGGAAATCTGGTGACGCATTCAAAACCGGCGCCCTCGCTTGGAACATCCTCAAAAAACCGGCCCCCCGAGCCTCCCCGAGGAGGCTTTCAGAGGTCCCTCTGTTCTATTTCCGGGAGGTCCGAGAAATCCGGCGACGAATTCCAAACCAACGCCCTCGCGTGGGACGTCCTCAGAAAACCGGACCCCAGAGCCTCCCTGCGGAGGCCCGGGAAATCTGGCGACGAATTCCAAACCGGCGCCCTCGCGCCCCCCGAGCTATTCCTCTGACGCGCGCCAGGGCGCGCTGGGGCGCAGCGAGCGTGTCCCTGTCTGGGGCTCGCTCGAGACATCCCCCCAAAGTCGATCCAAGGCGCGCGAGAAAGTCAGGCTTCACAGCGACCCCATGGACCAGTTCCGCGGATCTGCTGGCGCGCCCGCACTGGGTGTGTCCCAGTCCTGCGCGCGAGAATGTCAGGCCTCACCGCGCCCCCAGGGATCATTTTTGGGGATCTGCTGGCGCGCGCCACGGCGCGCCGGGCGCGTCTCAGTCGCGCGAGAAAGTCAGGCCCCACCGCGCCCCCATGGACCATTTCTGGGGATCTGCTGGCGCGCGCCTGGGCGCGTGTCCCAGTCCGGGGCTCTCGCTCGAGACATCCTCGAAAAAGGTGACCCGGGCGTGTCCCAATCTGGGGCTCCCGCTCGAGACACCCTCGCAAAGTCGCCAAATCGACCCCCGAGGGAGGCCCCCGAAGACGATGACGAGGATGAGAACGGAAGAAATCGTAGGAGGACGGAAGAGGGGAGGAGCACGAAGAGGGAAGGAGGAGGAGGAGGAGGGCGAAGAGGAGGAGGAGGAGGAGGTCCAGCATAAACTCAAGACTCATCAAGCATGTTGGAATATGTCCTCGCTCCAAGCTTCCTCTTCATAGGCCCCTACAAGGGTTCATTTCCACGGAGGGAAGCCCCGTTGGGAGACAAACGTTTGAAGGTCGTGAAACGTGCCAAAACACCATTCTCAGGACTCCCACGGCACAAGTCAACCTGGCTGTGCGAGAACACCATTCCTGAGACTTCAACATCGCGAAGCAACGTAACTGTTGGTGATCGTTTTTTGATTCATTGTTTTGCCGATCGGCGCGAGCATCGGAGCCGGCCCTCGCACCGCTCCGTTTCGCCCCCCCCCCGTGGAGTAGATCTTGGCTGTTTTGGGCGCCTGTTTCGAGCAGGTGGGGCCTCCCCCACAGGACGCACTGCTGCAAACAGTGGCATTAAGCAGAGTTCTGGAGCCAGACCCCCCCTCCCTCCCCCACCCCTTCCGCCCAATGTCGAAACGCCGAATAAAAAAGCGCTCACTTGCGCCCTGCCAATTCTGAATCGCTCCAAAACGCCATTTTGTGTACGTCAGCAGTGAGAACCAGTGAAATGCTTGTATGTTTCAAAACGAATGCGCGCGGCGCTGAGGCGAGAACCACATTTTTTAAACGAGCCGTCCTCAATCCGTGAAACTCCGCAACTGTTTAAAACGAATGTGCGCGGCGCTAAGACGAGAACACACTTTGAAAAGGAACCACCCTCCATCTGTGAAGCTGTTGCACATGTTTAAAACGAGTGTGCGCGGCTCTAATGCGAGGGCCACCCTTTTACAACCACCCCCCATCCATCTGTGAAACATTTGCCAGTTGTTAAGCCGCAGGCTCATACATGCTAAGGAAGCCTCAGCCGAATCGCCCGGCCCGCCCTTCGGACTGGCTTCGTGGTGCGACAGGGACGACTCAGTTATTCATGAGGAAGAGAAGTGGAGGAGGAGGAGGAGGAGGAAGTGGAGGAGGGGGAGGAAGTTCAGGAGGAGGAGGAGAGTTGGAGGAGGTGGAAGCGGAGGCGGAGGAGGAACGACCTCCAGGGACATCAAAATATGTTCTGGGAGGATGTAGAGGAGAAGGTCGAGGTTTCCAGCATGGGAGCGAGAGGGGCTGGATGCCACCGTTTTCCGCTCATTTTCCTTTCGCCCATATGCAGTGACACGCCCCTTCTTCTATATACAGAAATTCCCGATCATTCGCAGAGCGGCTGGCTAGTACGATCCCTAACCGTATTAGCACAATTAATTCGTGGCCTAATTTAGACCCCTGGATTTTGCAGATATCCCTATTCATACGGGTGGTTTCTTTTTATACATATGCAAATCGACCCCCTATCCCTAATGTTCTTGGTTCTCCCAGCTGAGGTCCCCTCCGAAAGGGTTAGGGGTACTTCTGTTTCTTATCAGGTGAGGTACGGCTGGAAAAGACGCACGGAGACTCGCCCCTAGGTCGTGGCGCGGCGCTCGGGGCAGGGCTGCCCTCGGCCTTCTCGTCGTGCACCCCCTGGGGTTGACATCTCGCAGCGATTCGGATACAGTCAGGAACCCGAGTAAGGGGAGCCCGTAAGTTCAGCCACGCGCAGAGGGGGGAGGGGGGAGGGGGGAGGGCTTCTTAGAAGCAGGAAGGCGCGGGCCTTATCTATAGATGTAGGGCCGGCGCCGTCTAAGAAGCAGCCTCCTTCTAAGAAGTGTTCCCCCCTCCCCATACGCCCTTAGTGCGCGCCGCCAAGTAATGGGAGCCCATAAGTGATTTTCCCCCGAAGGTTTAAACATGAACTGGAATCACTAAACCAGGTCAGCCGCAGCGTGTTTTTTCTAGGTCTTGGAATGGGACGGGGGGCGGCCTCCCGAGGTACACATCACTAAACTAGGTCCCACTAAACCAAGTCCCGTCAACGCCCGAATGGTGATCGACAGGGAACCCTCCGTCAATCGGTCTCCTGTAGCGCGCTCGCGCGCTCACCGGGGCCCGTTTCGATTCGGTCGCTCCGACTTACTTTCTAGTTCGCTGGGCTCGACCCAAGTCGCATTCGATTATCCAGCGATCCGATGCGGCTCGATGCTTGCATGGCTATGCAGTGCAACTTGGCGCAGCCGATCCGACTCACTCTCGATTCAGTGCCGATTCGGTCCGATCCAGCCTGGGGCCTGTTGGATCCCCATCCAAGCAAGCGTTCTACCCTGGGAAACCCTATCAAGTCGGCCCCAGCAGAGGAGGGGAAAAGTGAAAACACGTTTGGGAAACACTTGGTCACACGCACGTGTCCCAAAACCGGTTGCGCGTCCCAGACACGAAGAGGGATTTGCGTGGGCGGAGGCCCCCTCCGACAAGGGCTTTGCTGTTTGACGGAGTAGGCTGACGGCCGAAGCCTCGTTCTTCGTGGATGGTGTCAGCAAGAGGAGAAGCAGTGCAGCAGGAGGGAGAGGATGATGATGATGATGATGATGATGAGGAGGAGGAGGAGGAGGCGGACGAGGAGGCGGGCAGGGACCACCCACGATCCCAGAGAGCCATCTTTAAAGCCCATCTCATCTTTTGAGCTTTAGAGAACCATCCTTAGAGCCAGGGATTTCTGCAACGCATTCGATCCACGTAGAACCTTCCCCCCTGGAGGACTCAGAGGAGGGACCGATGGGACTTGGTAAGTTTGCTGCCGCCTTGAATCCTGACCCCAGGAAGTCCCTCGAGGCCTCCACCAGCCTCCATAGAGAGGCCCGACGAGGGCCAACACATCCGAGCAGCCCTTCCCCCCAGAGGCGGTGAAGAACCCGAGAGCGCTGACGCTCGCTCCAGACGGCGGGCTGGCGGCGACCTCAGGAGGGCCCTTTGCCCGCGCGGACCCGGGCTCGGCCACACCGCTGATCTGCGTGAAATCTGTGGGGGGACCACCCCTGCCCCTGATCGAGTGTGACCAAATGTAGGCCTCCCAGATGGGGTCCGAGTGAACGGGGTCGGGGGATCGCGCCGCATCGGCGACGCATGGGCGATGCGGCTCGATGTGGGGCCCGATTTTGGCTTCACGTCGACGTCGCCGATGCATCGCTGACGTCGCCGTTGCATCTCCAATGCATCGGCACTGCATCGCCGATGCAGTGCGATCCTCCGACCCATCTACTCCGACCCATCCAGGAGGCCCCTACCACAGGTGTCCATGGCTCGAGAGTCTCCAATGATTTCCAGGGATGCCATTGCGGCCTCCAGAGCATCCCTCACGAGGCCCAGAGGGCCCCACAGGGGCTCCAAGGTGGAGCCAAAAGCTGGAGGGGGGGGGGCAGGACCACTTCTGGCAACACCCGACCTGACGGCGGCTGTGCACTACTCGGCTCTTGGACGGCCCCTGTTGGCATCGGACGGTCGCTACCCCGAGGAGCAGACGACGGCATGAGCACGACCTTTTGGAGCTCCTGGCGGATTTTCGGGGTCGGCGATGGCCCTTCCCCCTGGCAGCGCCTCTGGCGCCGACCCTTGGCGCGCTCCGCGCGCCAGAGGAAAGTGGTCCAGCGCCGGCACATGGGGTCCAAGGATCCATGCATGTTTTCCGCTTTTGCCCCAGCTTTTGCATGGCCCCAGGTAGCCTCGGACAGCCGCTGCCCCCGGCGATGGCCTTGGATAGCTTCGGGGGTGGATGAGGGTGACCTCGGGTTGCCTCGGTTGTGGCGAGGCTTGCCTCGTCCTGGAAGGGGGGGGGGCCTAAGGGCAGCTCAGGGGGGAACGCATCGACCCCCACTCGCCCAGTCATCCCCGATGGGGGCGCGATGGCCCACTCGATGCCTACCCCCGCATCGACCCCCACTCGCCCAGTCATCCCCGATGGGGGCGCGATGGCCCACTCGATGCCTACCCCCCTGAGCCGGTCCTCTCCTGTCGCTGCCCCCCTGGAGACGAGGAGCGGGAGCGGGGGGCGCAGAGGCCGCCCACAAGATGATGCTCGACATGGCGCGGCTTCAGCCGAATCTGCCGATCGGGGTCATCGGGTCGGAGCGGTGGATCGGCCCATCGACCTGCAGGGTAATCTGCACTCTCTGACGGGCTGGGCCAGCCAGACTGAGGGCCAGGATCCCCAGACACCCGGTGCCGTTTTCTATTGGCGAGGCGGGCCCCAGAGCTCTCGACCCCAGCCTCGAGGCCGTGTCCTGTTCACCACGGATCGGGCTTTTCGTTTGGGCGAGTGGGCCCCATGACGGTCCGTCTGACGCCGACATACGTTGTAGAAAGCTCCCGTGCTTCCCCCCTTCAACAGCTGGACAGTTCGGGGTGCCGTTGTGGTAGGAGATAGTTCCGAGGGGCTCACGCAACGCGACATCCTCGACACACATGAAGCGGTCCAGGCTATTTCGCCTGAGACATCCTCGCAATTCTGGGCTCCGAGATGGCCAGGATTGGGCGTTCGCCTGAAACATCCGCGACCCGAGGCATCCTCAAAATTCTGAGCCTCGAGATGCCACGCGAGAGGTGTCCCACCTGTTTCGCTTAGAAAATCCTCCCATCTCTGTGCTTTGAGATGCCGCGCGAGAGGCGGTCCAGCGCGTTTCGCTTGAAACATTCTCGCATCTCTGGGGTCCTAGATGTCGCGCCAGAGGTGTTCTGACGCGTTTCGCCCGAGACATCCTCCAAACACTGGTCTCCGAGATGTCTCGGGAGAGGTGATCGGGCGCGTTTCGCCTGAGGCATCCTGGCATTTCTGGGTTCCGAGATACCGGTCGCGAGGTGGTTCGGCGCGTTTCACTTAAGACATTTTCGCAAGTCTGAGCTCCGAGATGCCGCACGAGAGATGGTCAAGCCCGTTCCGCCTGAGACATCTTGGCAGTTCTAAGCTCCGAGATGCAGCGCGCGAGGTGGTCTGGCGCGTTTCGCCTCCTGAGACATCCTCGCAGCTCTGGGCTTCGAGATACCGCGCGAGAGGTTGTCCGGCCCGTTTCGCCTGAGACATCTTCGCAACTTTGTGCTCTGATAAATTGTGCGCACGATGGTCTGGCCCGTTCTGCTTGAGATATCATCACAATTCGGGGCTTCGAGATGCTGCGCGCGAGGAGGTCTGGCCCGTTTCACCTGAGACATCCTCGAAATTCTCGGTTCCGAGACGGAGGGGGAGGGAGAAGGGGTCACATCAAAACGAATTTTTTAAATTTCGTGTCTGCTGTCGAATTGTGGTACGTCGGCTCAGGCACGGTGTTTGGCGAGCTGGATGATTCCTCGCTCTTCCCTCGGGTCCAGGTCTTCCGAGCCACCAAGAGGTGACCCTCCAGTAGATTAGTCCTGGGCGTCAGGGGAGGGAGGCGCTGTACAAATCACGGGTTAGGGCCAGCAAGTTTACACCTTGTCACCG